>CM076396.1:21315915-21512223 GCA_038363315.1 Mugilogobius chulae | reverse complement strand
TAAAAGGATTGTGCTAAACTACATGAACATACAGACTTTTACCAAACCTGTTAAATGCTGAATCAGGTGATGTAAAGCCAAATAGAAGTTTCCCTTTTGTCCCTGTGCTGTAATATTTTAACTTCTCACTGTGTTTGTCTTCACTTATAGTTTGCATATTTTCCGTAATGCAGGTGTGGTGCGTTTGAAAGCCTGTATAATAAACGGGAGCGTGGGACCAGGGCAGCAGGTCCTCCCTCCAGCTGACGTACTGTAAATCATAATAACTACACAAAGATCATTTAGAAGTTGTTGAATGTGCAGCTCTCCACAAAACACAAAAGCTCCCCGGGCCACTGCGCTGCTTCTGTAGCATAAAAAAACACAAAGAAAACAAGGCCGACTTTTCCATCCGCACTAAAGACAACTATACATCATGAAGAGATTACAAAATGTGGAGTTTAATGTGTGTACTCAATTATTCATGTGCGGGACAAATACAGCAACATGGTACAATGTGTAAAAACTGAATTTAGAGGACTTATTGTAACTTTGTAGTATACACAGGGAGGTTTATTTTAAAATGGTGAAACTAGTGCCCAGATACAATCTCCCTGTTCTTACAGAAATATCTGTGGTCAATCGAAGAAAATATTGGTGAACTAACTTGATTAGTTGACTAAAAAGGCGATGTGACAAAAAAACTCAAGCTCAAAGGAATTCTTTGAACATACATTAAACCTACTAAAAATTTATTTAAGACTACACAAAAACAGCCTAATATATTCAAATTTAATATCTAAAATGAAGCAGATTAATCCAATGAGTTGCTTCCGAATATTCAACAAACACACTCTTCTAGTTCCATATAAATCCTTAAAATCTAAATAAAAGATTTAGATGAACTTATGTACATTTTTGTCGTCTAGGACAATGTCTAAATGACTAAACAACTATAGATCTACAGCCCAACCATTTACTTCACATCAAAAGTTATTACAAAAAAAGTTTCCATGTTTGCAACGATTTACGTATAACCCAAGCACAAAACATAATTCTCTGTATGTATACATTAGATTTGATCTCAACACTACACTTCTAAAACTAACAACAAAAATACAACATTATCCATATAGCAGGCTGATTTGAACTTGCATGTCCCAAAATAGGCAGATATTCAGCTTGGAAACCTGGTTAAGGAGCCATATGGTGACAGCTTTGAGAATTCACCAAAAAAAAAAAAAAAAAAAAAGTTTTTTTTTTTTTTATTAGTAAATAAAATAGTATAATTAGAGCCAAATTGGGCAGATATATAAGCATTCTGGTATCAGCAAAACGTATTGGCTGCTGCTGTTTAAAAACACATGGACAGGGTGTTCCCTAATCTGCACGTCACTGCTGGTGAGGAAACCAGAATACCCGGAGGAAACCACCCAGACACGAGGAGGAACATGCAAACTCCACACAGAAAGGCCCTGGCCAAGCGCTCTGCCAGGATGAAGCTAACAGTAACAGGATAATTAAATGAAACAATTAAATATATTTAGAAGCAGAAAGACTACTTTGGGGGTTTCCATGTGAACTGAAGCAAACCGTCGTGTCTTGTCTTATTGAGTAAAACAGGGGTGGATTTCCCCAATTAAACCCCAGTGGCGTCTTCCCGCATGAACACATTAGAAAAATGCAGTGTCAAAACCATATGCTGTATGCTATTAGCCTAACCACAGGCTACAACTTCACTGACACACGAACAACTGCACAGGCTTCCCATTGTCTACTTTCCTAGTTTCTCTATGGCCCGTTTTATTTTTATCCATGAAAAAAAAGTACCAAAACCTGCTAATTTCTTTTTCCAAAACATGCAAACACAACCCTATCTGCCGCCCACACACTAACACCTGCTACTCGAGCTGCAAAATAACAACTCCGAGGCTAAAGCATCACCCCTGTCTTCCTGTTAAAATATGGCTTAATCACGTAGCGAGAGAAAAGGGGGGAAGATTTTAATTAGCCAGGCACAAGAAGTGTTCATTAAATGTCTCCTCCAGCCCGGTGCATCCTCATGGGCGCTGTCCTGGTGCAGAGCTGGGGAGGCCATTAGGTAGGACTACACAGGGACAAGAGGGGGGAGAATGATGAATCTGGCACACAGCAGGAGACAGATGATGCTTCGGCAGTTTTCAGCGCGATAGAGGGAGGTAAATCGTAAGTCTGTCAATAGCTTCGAGTGACTTATGGACTTCGGGGTGGAAAGCAGTCAATATCAGTGGGTGAAAAGTTACAAGTGAGTTTGATATGTTAGGTTAAGATAAAAAAAATAGGTGGTGATGTCAGTTAAATATTGTGATTGTAAAGAAGTACATTTAAACTTATTGTAAAACTTAGTGTGTATTTTTAATGTAATAACCTGTTTTTTTTATTTATTTATTTTTTTTTACAATAAAATAACTTAAGCACAGACATCTAAAGTCTCTATTCAGGTGATGATTAGTCCACTGTGTCCTTTATGTCTAATAATGTACCATTTGTTCACTAAAAAAAAAAAAGTAGTTTGTCATTGTTGTGGCTAACTGTTAGCATACCGACACATCTCGCTTCCGACAGCTGAGAAAAAAGCTTAAAAGTCATCGTGAATAACAATTCAGAGGCTGAGATTACATTAACTAAGTGAGCAAAACATGTAGACTGCAGTAAAAAGTAAAATATTTAATATTTAGATTTGCTTAAATTTTTAAGGAAGCAAAAATCGGGTATAGCACCTTTGAACACATTTATCAGATGTAATGCAAACATGTTCATTCTGAACACAGTTGGTTTGCTTTACCTTGTCTATAGTTAATCACAAATTCTTTTATCCACAGACAACCAGGAAGTATGCTTTTAGCATGCCATGTTGTCGTTTTTCTTTTTAACGTTATGAAAAGCACTTCTAAACTTATTGTAGTGAATAAATGTGAGCTTCAGAATGTATGAGGCTATAGAGCAAAACATGTGACTGCAGTAGAAAAAACGTTTTTTTTTTTAGTGAGCATAGTACAGCTGCATGGTTTGAAACTGTGAACACAAGTGGATGCAAAATCAAAACAAACGTCAAACGTACAACGATAATGATAAATTTGAATCAGAGTTCAGCACTGGTTCAGATTTGGTATAAAATTCAAATCAGTAAGGTTATTAGCAAAAAGGAAGGAAGTGGTTAGGGCACTTCTGTTGCAGTGATAATTTAATAGTAATCACAAATGATTTCTTATCAATTTATCACTGCAAAAGTGTGTGCCTCAGCTACTTCATTTTTTGATTTTTTTTTTACCATTTTAAAAACCGACAAAAAACGATTAATTTAACTTTAACTACTTAATTAAATAACTTTTTGTAGCAGTCCATGTGATTTACTTAGTTGCGCTACATGGCTGCAAACTGGATATTTGAAAAAGCTTGTACAATTTTATATAGAAAAAAAGTGCAGGTTACAGACATGAGGACATTTTGTAACTTTTTTGCCTCACATTCACATTATGTCAAGTGAACAAAGACACTACGCACTTTCTGAATTCAATACCACACTAATTCTGAATTCAGTAGAGATTTCCTTCTGCTGAAGAGAGGCAAGTGTCACGTGATCGATTGCAGAGTCAAAATTAAAATGAGCAAGTTGCCAAAGTGATGAAACTTGAAATTTAGAGTTTGCAGGAGAATAATACAGGGAAAGGGGTGTTTACAATGTCAATCATTTTATCTCCAATTTCATATATTAATACTGTATATTGTAACTTTATAGTTCTTCAGCAGCAAAGATGATTTTGAGATTTTTTCCTAAGTACAATTCTACAGATTCAACATTTTTTATTCCCAATGCTTTGAAACGGCAAGTTTTGAGTCATCAAAAAACTGCGGCAGCAACATAAGCTTGTGCTGCACTTTACGGATGTGATGTATGGGCTACGACGACTGAAAAACCAAAAACTGATGGCAAACGAGCTCTAGAGAAAATGTTGCTCATTTGTGAACTAATCTCCAATTAGTACAAGTTTTCCCTTGCAAGCGCTAAAGAAAATAGAAGAATTGCTGAGATGATCTTTATATATAATGCATAAACACCTCCCAAGTCGGACCAGCGTTCTCCCTGCTCCCATAATCCTTTTCTCTTCCACTGCCAGCCATCTCACTATATCACTTGATCCCTTTTTCAAAGCCCCCGGAGAGCAGAGCGTTACCAAAGAGAAAAGTGAAATGAGAAATTCCCGTTGCCACCTAATTGCAACGGCCAAATCGATCCTGTAATAGATTCCTTCTGTCCGACATCCAGTCCTCGCTGACAGCACTATCAGACAGACAAATCAGAGTGCTCAGTGTCTCTCAGTGTGTGGGGCAAGAGAGGAGAGGAGGAGAGAGAATGGGGGGACAGGGGTCTACGACAACGCCGCCACCGGACGCGGGACATCTGAGAGCGATTGCCTGGAAATGAGAGACAGAAGGAGATTGAAGAACAATGACGTACAGCTTGGTGGGGCACAGCTCTGGATGCATGCATTGCAATCGGATAAATAAATCAAAGGAAATAAAGGGCTGTAGAAAAGAGATTGGAAAAAGACTAGTGTAAAATGGGAAAAGGCTGTGGATGAAATGAAATGTCTCAAGTTTTATATAAAATCTATAAGCAGTCGACTGGTGCTTCTCAAGACATCCATACTGTATACGAGATGTTTATGTTTGTGAAAGCTGCAGCTAAACTAGTGACACGACCAACACCATCTGGTTTCAAGGCCAGACGCTACAAAGCAAAACCCAATTATATTTGGTCAGTTTTTTTCTCTCAACACAGGCTTTCAAGTGGAAACAACTAAATTGCCCAATCTGCTTCTAAAGAGGTTTTATTCTTACTTTTAATCCACTTGTGTTCATAGATTTCTCTGGGACATTGTAATTTCACTAGTTGTTTTTTTCCAAACACATTATCCTTCAAGATATTAAATCCTACACACCCACGCCAAACTTTACAATGCTGTATTGGACAAGGTTCTGACAAAACAATAAGGATTGTTGATATTGTACAATTATTTTGTCAGTCAGATCTAGTTTATTAAAACATATACAACTTTTTCAACAATATGTCAGCAATATCAAACAAGCAACGCAAACTTGTACTTTTTCAGACTTTTATATCTTATGTAAAATTCTCTAAGTAACAGTTGACATAAATAAGCATTTTAATCTGCCTTCACATCAGTGGCACCTTGCTCCTTCTTGAAACTTACTTGCATTAATCACGTCACCCCAAACTTGCACAATATTATGTTTGACTTTCATCAGCTCTATCAATAAAGTTAATATAAGTGTAATTTAAGTTTGTCTACGCCATAAATCAAAGCAAAACAAGATGCCAACAGTAAATCACATCTGCACCTAGATCTAAAACATAACGCTCTGTTGTAACAAGTTAAGCCAACAATGTCAAACACAAACCTTACAATAAACAGGGGGATTTGTCGAATTTTACAACTACATTTACAACAATACTTTTGCAATAATCTTACATCTAAAATAATTCATCACCAGTGCTAAGAGCAGTGTGCAGTGTGTTGCTCTCTGAACAAACCAAAGATGAAGCAGAGATTTCGAGTTGAACACTGTGTGCTCCGTTAAGAAAAAAAAAAAAAAAGTAATGGCTAAAATGAATAATTAAATATTCCACTGACAGACACTGGCAAACCCCGGTAGGCCAACCTGAGCAGCTCACAACTGTAATCATAATACTTAAAGAACATGACTAGTTCTTATACCCTTTTAGAAAGTCCCCATGGAAATTATGATACTGTGAACAATTACTTAACAGAATTTAGGTGTTACAGGTGAGGTCTGTTATTACTATTAAGTCCCATTGATACATTGCACCAGTAAAAGTAATGACTTATTTGCTCCACCTTTTGCTCTTATTCACACATACAAATTACTCCTGGAACAGTACCGTGTCTGCACCATTTACACCTCAAGCAACACAGGAAGGCATTAGCTGCTAAAAAAGATGCTACAGCAAGCGACACCTGCAGGAGTTTTTACTAAGAGTACATAAAGTCAAGTGATGACAGACCCCCACATGCACATGCACACACACATCACCATCACCACTTCGTAGCCAACATTCTACTTGCGCACACATTGACACTTTGATTTATGGACAGTGTACAGCCTGATCACAACAATCCCTAATATCACAATCTGCAGAGAGAGGATTCTTTACGTTGGAATGAACTTTCACCAGACCACAAGAGTAGGGCCCGACCGATATATCAGTTGACCAATATTTTTGGCCGATATGAGTACTTGCACGTCGATCGGTTATCAGCCAAAATATCGCAGATAAACCGCCGATATTTAGGACATGTTGCACCTAATTTAAAGCTTAGATCTTCCAGAATACAACCGTTATATTTAATCACCAATCAAATTAATATTTAGCGCGGTTATTACATTTATTTGTGGAGTTATTTTATTGTCGGACTGCACCTGAACGCAGCACCAGGCTGACGCTCTGCATCACTGCATCACTAGAACGCTCTGAGGCAGCGCTGGATTTAAACGCTCTCAACTCCGCTACTAACTCAAGAAAAGGAAATAACTTCATCATAGATGATGCCCGCAACAACAGCAAGGACTTTTATTTAATCAAAGTGTCCGTATGGAGAAGTTGGATGATCCTCGTCATAAAAGAGGACACATGGTTGCTGTCAACAAGAGGAAAAAGTAGGCTTTCTTACTATTTTCTTGTTTGGAGTTTGGACTAAAGGAATTATTTTTGTGAAGACTTGGGATCTGAGAAGAGGTTATCTGTGCGGTGAGTGTTGAAAACGTGTTTGCTTTAACTTTCAATGTAACTTGTTGCTCACTGTAGTTAGCTAGAAGTTAGCGGTTAGCTCGTGAGGCTACAACAATAATAGCCTCAGCTCGTTCTCTCTGTGACTGTAAAGTGTTGTGTTTGTGCTGATGATTACTGGACATACATTGACATGTAAATTAGCCATGAAAAGAGGTGTAATGGTCGGCATTTACGCATTTTAATTGCCGCGACGTCGTGCATATTAATAAGGCTTTTGAATTCACTTCAGTTGTACAGGACTATCAAAAATAATGTGATACAAACCAGTTTCAAGTCTTTAAAGTCACTCATAGGAGGCGAACTAACACTTAATGTGACTTAATTAAACCCATATTAAAATCAATAAAGCCAGACAGAGTTTTTTTTAACATCTGCTCCTAATAAAAAAGTAATTTTCTATTTCTAATTATATCGGCTGTCTTATCGGCTATCGGCACCCCCAGCCTCTTCTATATCGGAATCGGAATCGGTTCCTAAAAAGCCATATCGGTCGGGCCCTACACAAGAGCCCTATGCAGTGCGTTTCCTCGCGTGCGCTGTCTCACATATGCCACGATCAAAAGATGTGACAGCAGCCAAATGTGAGCCATCTTCTGTGTGAGGACTGGATCAGGAAAACTGTGGATAAACTGTATGCAATTTATGGTTTTCTGGAGCATTGTAGAGGTTTGATAGACAATATGGATTTAAAGGTATGCTAAATACAATACACTAAAAACATTTGGTTCAAACTGGTTTTATTGTTTCTTGTCTATTAGATCTCTATTTGCATCGGCAGCATACTGCATCAGCTACTCTTCCTAGAGTCAATTTGAATTGCAAATATTATAATTAACAAATATGAACAAACTTATGTAACAGTTTACATTTGATATAAAAAAAAAAACAAACACTAATATTACTACTTGTTTTTGGACCAAAGAAGAAAAACACATAACAGTAACATGGCGGTTCACATGACATAATAGTTTAGTTGACGATAATGACATTTGAGTTTTTTTTGAAGCTATTAGCACTGCAGTGCAGTTTATTGACTAGCCACTATCAATACAAAGATGAAATCCTGAAGACCACATCAAATCATCTCAGGGGTCGCATTTGGCCCCCAGGCCTCAAGTTTGAGACACATGCTTCAAGATACAGTATATGCCAATGAGGCATTCTTTGCATAACAGAAAAAAATTAAATATAATAATAAAAAACTTCTAATTAGAAAATCTGCTGCAAGAAAACTCACAATTAATCATATTACAAAAGTTTGATTAACCCAAATATTTTCACTTAATTGACAGCGCTAATAATAATATAATTGCATTTCACATGCTGACGATGAAAGCAGGTTTTGACACAATTAGCATATGGCGTTTCAGATTTAGCATCACACTTGCGTTCATACCACACAAAGTGCAACATTTGCCTCTCATGGGGTCTCACAACTTTGCAGAGAAGTGTTACATACTCGTTGCTTTTATAGCAGAACTAACTAAATTTCCTTCATGTCTGAAAAGTCTCTTAATAATTGGAGGTGAGATGCGACAGTAAACACTTCAGGATGGCGTGGCTTTGAGTGTCATGCCGTTATTACCTGCTGTCACTCTGAATAAAGACGAAGGAATGCTTCACTGATGGCGACGTGGCTGGATCAATCCCACATAAAACAAGCTCTATTGGTTGGTAAATCAAAGCTCTCGTCTCGGCCAGCGCCTCGCCATGAGCATACATCAGCTCCAATGTATGGAGTGGGATGAGCTGTGGTCAGTGATGGATAATAAGCATGCACAAACACGCATGATATAAAGACAAGCAACTGAAAAGAGAAAGAACTTTTTAGTTAACATTCATTAACAATGTTATACTTGACTTTTATCGTTTTGAGAATAAAATAAGTCTAACTATTAGTTTGAAACTTTTTGCAGTAGTTTGAACATTGTATTCACTTACCTACTGCATTACTAATTATTAAGATGGTGAGAAAGAGTCTGTTTTTACGAACAGGGACATGATCTATTATAAAAAAAATCTATTTAAGAATACTTAATCATATTATCTTATTACAAACAGTGTTCCTTCATCTTTAGTTTAATCAATTTGTATTGATTCTTGCTCTGGGTAATTGATGCCCAAGTCCTCAGAAAATTCTTGTTTCCACCTACCACCCATCTTTTCCATTTGTCTGTATGTACTTACGATTACTTAACATTCAGATTTAGAGTAAATTATGAAGGATTCAAGATTGCCATGTTAACACGTTCCAATAACTTATGAGACGAGGCTTATCACTTCACTTAAGAAGCCAACAGACTTGCATTAAGCAATTAAAAAAATGGTGTTTTCAGGGCTGACTCTACACATTTGACCTGTATTTGACAAATACTGTTTTAACGAACAGATTAAACAATGAAACACAAAAAAAATCTTGAAATGTAGAGGTGAGCTTGGAGGTTAACTTCCAAGAAAACATAAATAGTTAAAGAGTAATTTTGTGTATATTGGTGTCCTAAACAATCACATATTTCGCTTAAGCCACAGGTCGCTCTATTGTTTGGCATAGATTGGACAGTCCAAACTCGTTTTTACACGGACAGATGCTTTGACAATATATCTGGACTGGGGCAGAAGTAATTTTCAGTGATTTCATTAAAAAGTAAAGCCTTTAAACATGGTGCTTTGTTGATAACTATTAGCCTTTTCTGTGGCAGAGAATGCGACTTTGGGGGATTTGGGATGAACAGTGTGTTTGACAAGCTGCTGACTCTAAGTGGAGCAGAGTTTAACAGTTACGATGAAGAATGGCAGTTTGAAATGGCTTCACAAATGCAATTCTGGACTATTCAGATGATTTGTGTCACAGCTCCAGCAATAAACGTAAATCACAACCTTAAATGTGCCTCAAGTTTTACACTTAAACTAGCCCAGAAATGAATAGGACGTTTTAAATAGAACAACTTTTTAATTTAATTTTCTGTTAATACATAACCTTTTCTTTCTGAAAAGCATTATGGTGGAATAAATAGATTCAAGGACAAGTCTCTCATTTGCACTTTAAAAACCGAGGTGATTCAGTCTGACAGAAATACTAAACACTAACATTTATCAGTCAAATTCTCTAAACTGGGTATTCACCAGGAATAAAAGAATGTATCAATTATACTGACTGCACGACTGAGGTCTTAAGAGCTGTAAAGTGAAATGCCAAGAAGTGTCTTTGGCTCAGTTTTGGCTCAATACCATTAGCATTAAAGGTTACATTAAAACCAATTCCCTGTGTGGCATTAGTAAAATTTTTTAAATCCTCATAAACAAACAAACAAAAACAAACAACAAAAAACATATCTGGAGTTGCATTTTGTTTCATTCACACACTATTAAGTAATCACACATTATATTTCTGCCTGCCTCTCTGAAGTTTTAAATGTTCTGTGACACCCTGTGATGTCATTGGGTTGAAAATATCTAGTTAAAAAGCTTGTTTTATGTCACTACTGTGCTGTTTTAAAAGAGGAAAGGACAATCATAGACGCACCCCTAAATTGCTGTAATGTTAATGTTTTGAGTTGGAGAGCTTGCCATTTTGCAAAATAGCTAAACGTCTGCATTTGCTAAACCTGTGTGCTCAATCCATGACCAATACTTTTCCACAATCCCAGATTTGAACTTAGTCAATCAATAAAGTGGTCAGCATTACCTCAAACACCTTTCATCCTTGTGATGGCTTCATTGTAGTGTCGAGGTCAGCCAAAGTTCAGAGCCCCATCCACCTCCAGGGGAACGCCTTCACACCAGTCTGCTCCGAGTGTGACCCAATTTTTACTATCTCCTCTTTCCGCTTCCTCGACATTGGATTAAGTCTATCCACAGGATGGTTGTGCATGTACTGTGGAGTGTGTGTGAGGAGTTTCCACAGCGTGACTAACAAGCTTGGCCGTTGCACTTCCCAGATTGAGAGACACCTACTGCCAGCTCAAGTCTTTTGTATCCTGGGGTCATCATCGCCTTCTGTGGCTGATGTTGGTTTAGGAGAAGATATTAAAGTGGGGTTAATACTAGAGCAGAGACATTTGCTAAAACCATACATGTGCAAAACACAAACAAAAATATTTTTGGTGACCTTTTTCATAATCTGAACAAACTATTTTCTGTATACACAAAAAATCTATTTCTATGCTGTTTACAAATGTGTCTAAATCTAATTTAGGGAGCACTACTCCTTTGTCGAGACAATACATATTGGATCTCACAGTCTCACTGCTATGGCACATCAAGATGCTATTTAGACAGCATGAATTCATGATGCATGATGCATCAGCCGGTTTTAATTCACTTTGTGGAAACTGTTTGAAAAAGCATCATTGACGTTCGTTGGCTAACAGGTTGGCTTTGAGCAATCGCTACTTTGTGGTCTTGCACAAACAATGGAAGTACAGTGTGTATATGTTTCAAAAACTGTTGCTGCATCTTTAAGACAAACTTATAGTATATTTAAGGGTACAATATCATATTCTATGAGTTACTATTTGACAAGAGGTCAACGGAGAGAACATACAGTCCGCTGTCTAACTAGGGTTGGTTCTGGCCAACACATTGCTGTTCGTAGATGGGCCAATTGTACTGTCTACAGCCCTGAGATATTATGTAGTAGCTACAGCGCAATTAAACAGAGCAAAGGCACTAAGTGGCGTCAGTCTGGCTACAGTTATTATTTTACCATAAAATGCCTCCAAAGGTATTTCAACAAATGTTATATAATATTGCGTTTATGATTCTTTAATACTGTATAAAAAATTGCATAAACACTGAATTTTAAGAGGAAAATGTGTAAATATGGAAAAATGACAATGGCGATAGTATACACAGATACGTCCAGCAAAACAACCTTTGTTTTCTTTCAACTCTGCTCTCACCATGTAAATTTTACATCTTTGTAACATCTCAGGACAACTATATTTACAGACTTTCCTCCTCACCAGTACAAGTTCTTTCAAACAAATTAACTTCAACAAATTCTGTTTATGTCTCATCTAGCTAAGCTTACTTTTACTCATAAATGTCTGAAAATTACAAGTTTGATCTTATGTCTAGGATTGAAAACTAAACCTCAACATTACATTTCAGACTTGTTTTACTTGTCGTTTGATTTACTACACCTGAATCCTGTTAGTTTTATAATATGGCCCATCCTTACTTAACAATTTGAAGAAAATATCAAAAATACATAACTTATGAAGAATGATGGATGGTTAATTATTTCCATGTTATTGAACTGTCACATCATACGATAGCTTTTGTAGTCTTTTTCCTTGCGATTGCAACCAGCCTGTCAACAAGATGATCTCATTAATGAAATGCAAACAATAGCAATAACATTCAAACTCTACATGCTCATGACACAGAAAAGCTTGACAAAAACTGATCCGAATACGACTAAAAGCACTTGATTTAAATATGCGTGTGCAGCAATAGTGAGATGTCTAGTGCCTCAAGTAAAACAGTAATTATTCCAGAGATAAGGATTCGCAGAGGGTCAAGTTGGAGTCTGCACTGACCTCCAGTTACACTTAAGATAGCATCAGGACGCCTTAATTAAAAACCACTTCCAAAATCCTATCCGTCACCATCTCCCTAATGAAGACTCCTCATAAATCATTCACGACAAGTTTAAAAAGACATCAGAATTATTAGAACACTGGATTTTTTGGTTCAAGTCTGGGAGACAAACAAGCTGCCAAGAAGACAAAATATAGTCATCAAGCGAACGTGAACTCTGCGTAACCTCACTTTTTTTTCTTCTCACCAAATCCCTTTTTAAACAGTCTCCTGCTGACGATACCAACTTTCATTTGTGACAACTTTGCACTTCAATAAAACCCTGTGATGTCTATCTGGGCCATGTCGCGCTATACGTTCCCCTTTTTATGACTAATTCAGTTTGTCGCCTCCGAAATAGAACATATGAAGGAGGACGAGAAGGAGTTGAAAAGTAGCCGAGTTTGACAGGATTATGCTCCAGGAAAAAGAAGGAAAAAAAACATCAGACATTGTCACTTGCTTTTGTTTTTTCGAGACTTACCCGCGTCGAGACAGGCGAGCGGCTATGTATGCATGTATGCAGGGTGCCGCTACAGTTGGGAGTTTATTTTTTCTCTACTTTCTTTGATCACTTCTCGGCTTTGAAGTGCGTCTCCGTGAAGAAGGGGGGGTGGGCACAGAGGAAGAGAAAATATAGAGAAGTCATCGCAAGTTCACGTCGTAACTAGGGCTAGGAAAGAAAAAAAAATACAATCTGCATAATTTATTCTTTTAGACAGTTTGGGAAATGGAGAACGTGATGAGGAGGTATCCGTAATACCGCCCAGATCCTCGCTACTTGACAATCGCCAATTAAGCGCTCTCCCAATTCACATTTGTTCTCAATTAGAGCCTGAAGTGCGACAATACAAGATTCTCTAATACTCATCAAATGACTGATTAGCAGAGAGACAGGGAAAGGCAATACTCATGAATTCTTATCTGTGATGTAAATGAGCCCGAGATGGAGCATTGGATGGATGGCCCCATTAGTATGCATGCATTATGTTGTTCACGTTAACAAGGTATGTTTATAAATACCTTGTTTTTTCCCACAGTTGGAATGTTTTATAACACGCTAATTATCACTTCAAATCGGAAAACATTCCCGACAGATTGTGCCCATATTTCTCACCTGTAAAAGTTACTCACAACTAAATATATATCCAAAAAAGACACTCATTACTAACATCATAATGAGTAAAAAACCAAACTCTTATTTATATAGATCAAATTTGTTTGAAAAGACAAATCTTGCATTATTTGCTCCTCAGGACCCCTACTTTGAAATCACATGAGCTACAACCAATTAAAAACAAATGAATAAAAAGTGTAGTAAAGCACATGACAGTCATGTGTTTTCCACATCAGGAATGGTGTTAGAGTGTCCGACTGTTGACACAAAGAAAAGTGCAAAAATCAAACAAAAAACAACTTTGTACAAGTGATGCTATATTTTTTCATCTTGTATCGAGGGTTCATGATTAACAGTGAGGTTGATGGGTTCCTGCAGTTTGCGTAGGACAGCTGTGGCTACAGAGTTGTATACAAGGTGATAAAGTACACAATTAGCGAGTCTTAAAAATAACCATCACTTATGAACTTGAATAAATCACAATTCATGTGACCAATTGAATCAGGTGGTAAAAGGAAATCTCCTTTAGAAATCTCCTTTTACATTTTAACTTGTTCACAATTCTGAAGCTAGAGAGCTGTGATCTCACACATGTGGTCAGTGAGTCAAATACAGCAAAATATTATTTTGTTTATCCATCCCTGCTCCGTGTGAACACACACTCCTCCACTCACATCTCTGTGCCTCCATCCAATGCCTCTGCGTTTGTCTCACTTCTCACTTTTCTTTACATGTTCACAGTCGTGAGTCTACTGTATTTCTTCCTGCGGGACATCTGTGAGTCTGCCTCGTAGTGAGGCTGAAGGCAGAAAGTACAGATACTTATGTTGTCACAAATGAAAACGCAATGAGCTGAAGTATGAAATTTCAATACCAAAAGAAATATCTCAAAATTAGACCTAAAATTAACAAGTATAATATTTACAAATAATGTACAAATGTCTACATCTGTAAAGTTTGCTGCAACAATACATTTGGAAACTTTGATAATGGCTCTGCGGACCAATTTATAATCCATTAAAAGACATTCTGAGGGACTTGTATGCGACTTAGTCTAACACGTATTGAGGGCTAAGATAAGTGTTTACACTGTTGACAGTGAGACATGACACTAAACGCTCTAGTCGTCTGACAGCAGCTATTTCCAGCACACACAGAAGCACAAAGCAGCACACACAGGTTACAGAGCAGAGCCGCTTAATGACAGCTCAGGGGAGAAGCACATTAGCATACAGTCATGTTCAAAGAGCACCGAAACAAACACATGTACAGTAAATGTGGGACAAATACAAGAATGGTACTTTTATATTTCACATTTGGGTACTTGGCGGTTGAGGGAGAAGCATTATTTTTTCTGTCCTGTGGTGTGACGCGTCTCTGTAGCAAAATATCAAAAATATATTTATCGTTTATGGATTATCGTTTTGTGTGTAACTCTAGTCATTTAGATAGCCTAGCATGTGATCTGATGTCACCTGCAGCACAGCCACAGTCGAAATGTAAAAACAGGTGTGTCACAACAAGATATTTAAATGGCACACAATAAAAATGTTTCATTAAAGCTGGATTTGACAAATTTTTTTATATTATAATGCTTTTTTTTTATCTGTAACCCAGAGCACATTGCAAAGTGTAGATAAAAGATGACCTTAAAAAGATGAATTAATCAATATTTAAAGTAGCTCCCTAGAAAATACATACTTATTCACGTCTACAACCATGAATCAATAATTATTCTACAATTTTATAAAGAAAGTGCTACAGTCACACAGCAGGATGTTTTTGTGTTTTTCAAGTTAGTACAGTAGTTGAGTATACTGTATCATTTTTAGATGACAAATTGTCCAAAGTAAAACATTATAATTACGTCCATAATGTGAGAAATTAATGAGGACAGAGGGGTGCCACAGTTCAATCTAAATTATAAATCTTTCAAATAAGATCAAGACCTCAATCATCCAAATCAGCATGGTAAAGGCTGACCACTGGGTTTGTATCAGCTGGAGCACGGCAGAGAACACAGCAAAACTAAAAGTATGCCGACAAAACTATGTCATGCAATTAGGAGTTGGCAGAAATATAATTTTAGATAAAACTTTGATTGTAAAAAGTGGAACAAAAAGGCTCATTGGTCGATAAAAGTGTGTGTTAGTTGTTCTTTTTTGTTGACTTGATTGGTAGAACATGTCTTGCGTCAAACAAGCATGTTGTATCATAAGTTCAACTAATAAACATTTAGAACAACATATCTTTCCACTCTCACACAAGCAAGTCTTTTTTATTCTCTTCAAACTTCTAAAATTCTACCTCAGCTTTCCGGATGTTCCAGCACATCACCCTCCACATCCCTTCCTCACTGACACCCCCAATTAGTGCTGAAGTGGCTGTTGGCTTGTTACACTAAAAGCATCCTTTTTTTTTTGGAAATGTCAGTTCGTGTCCCCGCAGCGTGCCGACTCCAGCCCCCCCGGTGCGCCACCTCTGGGCATGTTTGTTTGTTACGCCGTGTTTTGTGAGAGCCAAATGCTGTCCCTTGCATCAGTCCTCACTTGCTCTGTTGTCTGACTGTGAATCCAGGTGGTGCAGAGAGAGCAATATACGTGCTGGAGATTTATTATGTTAGCTTAGCGTTAGCCTCTTGTGCGCGTCTCATTTAGCTGCTGGACAGCTTGAAGGATATGTGCTGTAATTGTTGTCTGACTATCCTGGAGGTGTAATTGAAAATGTCGGAGAAAAAGTTTGGAGGTTGTTGATCCTGAGCCTGCCAATTAACATTAACAAAAGTCGAGCATGCTCTTCTTGCCAAATTACCTGGTTTGGACAGCTCTCTACAGGCCGAGTCTTATACAGAGTGACAGGCTTGTTTAGCTGCGTGTAATAATTTTCATACAGGAGCCAAGACATGAGCGGGGAATATTAGGCAGAGGTCTTTAATATTTAACATAAGGCAGGTTGGCACTTTAGTTTGTGCAGTATGTGGCACACAGACACAGTTGAAGTGCCTAGGACTGGTTTAACTAATTTAACTAAGATGAAGGTTAAATTGAGCAGATTCAGAGACATCCAAGAGAATTATAAGCCTGATGAAGCCACCTTGATGGGCAGAGAAACGTGGCTTCAATGATACGTAAGTCCAGTTGGAGTTAGTTTTAATCGTTTTTGGTTTAAGATGAAGGTTATATAAGATTTTCCAAATATCAGTTTAGCCAATTTTAGGATTAAAAATTTTGAAAATTATGACTTTACATAAGGAAGTTGCTTTACACAAGGAATTTGCAGTGATTATGTAATAAATTAGGCCAACAAACTTTAATGACAGACTTTTTTAACTGTAGAAAGTAACACAAAGGAATGCAACAATACTGATGACATTGTGGTGCCAAAATTCCAGAAATGTCGTAATCGTCACCTGACAACATTATACGGCATGACTTTGCATTAGAGATAGAAGAAACAAAACCTTACACTCAATATGGTGAAAGAGCAATTTAGCCTAGAAAGAAATTTACACCCAAAAAATAATGACAATATGGCTTTAATGTTTGTTATTGTTAGCATAATCTCAATATCGTGGGCCCTCTGTAATATTGCGATAAATATCATATCGTGAGCATCATATTGTAAAAATCTATTGTGAGATTTGCATATCGTTACACCACTAATAGCACTCTCATTTCACAGATAAAAATGTGTTTCTGCTTAGATAAAATGGCTTCTTAGAATCTGCTCCTTCCTGCTTCCTGTTATTTTTAACATATTTAACAACTTTACTTAACAAACTTGTTTATACTTCATGTAAGACTATCATTTACAAAGGGCATTATTTACCTAATTAAGTTAAAATTGGGAAACATAAAAAACTATCATTGGCACTTTAGCAATTTGTATTTATTTGTGACTGGGTACATTTAAATAATCAGGAAAATTTGTTCAAACAGATAATCAGATAATATAATGAATTTTTGTGCATCTAAGAGAAATCCGATAATAATGAATCTGTCTTGTGAACTTTCATTTTGAAAACAATTACTTTTAAAACAAATTTTGTTTTTGTCCCATTTTTTGTTCCCATTGCCTAACTTCCTAAAGAGAATCAAAGACATCAGTTACTCACTGATCTCATAATTCCAAAATCAAATAATGATGGGATTTCTGGTTTACAGGTTAACAAACTCATTATATCTAACAATACACATATAAATGCTGAAAATAACATTCATAGATTACTTTGTGTTCCATTCAGCTGCTGGTTTTCTTTCTTAAATTACTTTAGTTACATTACAATATTTTGTAATCTTTAAATCATGTCTGAGGAAGGGCATCTGGGCTTTAACAACTGCAAAGAGCTGTTATTTGTCACTGCTGGGCTAGAACTTAAAAAGGCCTACACAAGTATGCTTGCTTCACTATTGACTTTGTGACACTCATGCTTAAACGTGAAATGCAGAAGTAAACAAACAAACCAGCATGTGTTAGAGTGCTTTCTCCACTTCATCCTTCTTTAGCATAAACCGCCACTTAATCTCCAGCTCATGTGGCAGCAGGTCCATTTAACATGTAAACAAATGGTCTTGTGTGTCAAACATGAACACAGCACAGCAGTTTATCTGTGGAACTGCCATCAGCTTTGGCCAGAGACTGTGATTACATATAACACGGCAGAGAGCTCTTTAAAGTCTCAAAGTGGGGTCTGGGGACCTCTAGGAGTCTCTGGGCCATATAGGATCACTGGTGATTACTTGAATACTATAATTTTTTTGGTGTTGAGTCCCAAACGTGCAAAACATACAATATTAGTGATGTAAACGACTTCATCAATACTATAAATGACCATAAAAATGTTGATAGAAACATTGCTTGAAATTTATGGAAAAGCATAGAGGTACATATTCACATTTGCTAAAAGGTCCCTGGTCTAACCTCTGCTTTAACCAATACACAAGAGCTGTTGTGTTATGACAGCATAATAACATCAACTAGAGCTGGGCTATCTGAAATTATGCTGTTAAAAAACAATGTCAAGTATTAAGTATTTCTGGCTGTAAACACAATTTAACGTTTTAAATCTGACAAACTTTCTCGTCTAAATTCTTCAGAACACATGGTTATTATCAACATTGTATTTACTTTTAGCTGCAATCGTGGCTTAAAAACACTTTTTACAAATAACAAAGTGAAATTGGAGAAGACCACTCAAGCACAACCAATCAGAGCGCTGCATTCTGATAACCAAAATTCAGACAGTAGGACTAATTTGCCATAAAATTTTTGGTGGAAATCCAAAGGTTACTAATTTATAAATAAAAAGTTAGTTACCCCAACTTTAACCAATTTAAGAATAATCATTATCAGGACACCCAAAAAAATTTGCTTTTTTGAGAATTACATGATAAAGTCTGCAATTTTAAGAGCGTATGTGATAGAACAATACAAACATGTACTCAGTATACATGTTTATACACTCAAACATGCATTATTCAACCCAGATCCATCTTTGAGTAAAATCATGATGAAAAACTCAGGTTAATAAGGATTTCACACAAACACGCAAAAATACCAACTTGACTACAGTTATTCATGCTTTTCCAGCTCATAAATTCACAAAAACACTTGACAAAAGTGTGGTGAAGTGTCAATCATGAGCAGAGGGAAACAGTGCTGTCCCATTAGCAGCAGGGACACTTATTGATGTTAGGGCCGCGGAGCACCTGCAGAGCGATATATTTAGACATGAGCTTCCTGGAGCCGCAAACACTGCCCATGAAGCCACAGCGCGCCACAACAGTCGGGCTGAACGGGACATGGGGATTAGTCACCACAGGAGACATATATGAGAGAAAACAGGCACATACAGTATTTTAGAGCACAAAAGAAAAAAAAAAAAGATTAAAACTATTCAAAAGCTTAAACTATTCAAATACTTTATGTATGAACTTCTGGCCACTAGCAAGCTTTTAGATCTTTTTTTTTTTAACCCATATGTAAGGCAAACCCAATCTCACAAGAAAACGTACATTTCACGACATAATGCAAAATGTAATTTACGTATGATTAGCACAAGTTCACGGCTGTTTTGCGCAATTATGGTACGTCGCAGTCCCAGTTCATTTCTATAGTGGTTGTTAAGATGTGTTCTTATTTATGAATATTAACAAAATGATGATCCTAATTTTGACCTACCCCAAGCTCCAGACCTAAACTTACCCATTTTAGTAACTTGATGCCTAAACTTAACTTACCTGTTAAACCTAAAGAAACGTCCCCACGTGGCTTCAATGAAATCTTGCACATCGTAACATAAGTAGGCAAAAAAGGCTAAAATCATGCTCAAAATACGCTGTTTTTGTGTTGTGCTAAATGTACGCATTCTGTGTTGGTAAAGCAGGCTTACCACCCAATGTAGAGTGTAATGCTAATGTCAGGTACGGAGGAACAGTGATTAAGTTTAGGGAAATGAGTGATTTAGGAAAAGGGTTAAGGTAATGGGTAGATTAAAGGGTTTGGATAAAGGGTAAGAAAAGAAATAAAACAGTTAGGCCAGTTTAGCAATAGAAATAACTTCTTTACAATAGCAACCTCATTGCGTCCCTCCACAATCCAGACTATCTAGCACTAACTTTTGTACAGTCAAACATCTCTCATTCCAAAGAGTCACATACTAAGTTGGCGATTTCTTACAAATCTTATGGGAAGCTAACTTTTTATTTCTTTAAAAGCTTTTTCTGGGAAATTAAGTGTATTTTAGCACAACTAATTCAACTTGGGTCACAATCAAGTTTAAATGATGGTTATTGATGTGGTGTCATGTCAGAAAAGTAAAAAAAAGTTAAAGAAGGCAGCGTTAGACAAGCATACTCCAAAAAGTTAATTATTAATGTTTAAGTAGAAAGGCAGCCTTAGCCTACATTAGCATTTAACTCGCAGCTACCGTTAACATTGTTAGATCTATTTACATGTTTGGACAGTCGGATCACTTTATTCATCTCCATGGCTTCGTATCTATATTTGACACAATATATTTCCTTAAATCCACATTTGTAGCTGTAGTTGTTGAGCAGTGATTGATAAAGCTGTTTTGATCCACTCTCAATGTTAAGTTTCCCCCACGGAGGTACGTTAGTGGGCGTGGCCTCTGATGCTAATGTATTCAGGTGGATTAAATGTAGTGATTTATGTAGATCATCTTTCAAGACATTTTGGTTTGCAAAATTGCAATATTGCACACACAAAAACAGTCTTAAGGGTATTATTTTTAGAACCATTATTTTCTGGAATGAATAAAAGCAAATCTAAAGGGAAGTGGTTCATTGCAGTGTTCTCCCACTCACAGTCTGCCGGATGGTATAAATAAACTGCAACTCCAATTACATGTTGTCATAAACATGATTCTGGTGGCATTAGATTACACTGCTCTGAATGAACGCCGCTTTTATTTTAGGAAAAACGTGATGTAGGCCTTTTGCTGTTGCTGTGAGCTAACGAGCAGGCACAGAGGGCTGGGGTGGAAATTTGAGTTTTGCCTTTAATGAAAAGTTAATGAAGCTGTTCCTATGAAGCTATTTTAATACATTTCAGGAAACTTCTATTTAAATGATCTATGCACATGAGTTCCAGTGTGGTTCAGGGCTAAACACTATCACTTTATGGTAACAGGGAACATTTAGGCTGCTTCCAAATGTAATTACGGTGTGATTTATGATGCATAGGGTGAATACAGTGGCTTTTTAAATTGTATCACATTTTGGTTTAGAAGTTAGATGCATAATTCCAGGCAAATACATTATTGTTTTTGGTAATATAAAAATAAGTTCCTTTGCAAAACATTTATAAGGTGGCAAAATAAAATGTTTTTTTTTGTTTTTGTTTTTTTTTTGCATTGGTCCCATCTTTTAAACATGCGTTAAGTCCCATGCACCTGAACCAAAGTCATAAATTGAGTTTTTTCATTATGCTGTGATGGAAATTGAAAGGGGAAGAAATCAAATTGATCACATCAAAATGATGACATCACAGATCAGAGAATTCAAAACCGCATATTCTGAAGCTCAGCGGGAACAAAAATATCTCAGAGACAAAACTTCAGGTGTGTTTTGGGTAAGGAAAAGAACAGCATTAAAACCTAAATAAAATGACATAAATGTGCCTTTTACTGAATCTATATTTGTTTGTAAACACTTGGGCCTGCACATTTCTAACAATTTGTAAATGGTTTATCTTACTTTAAAAATGTGTAAAAAGTCATGAACAAAATGTTTGTAAGAGCATCCAAGTACATATTTGTGCTGTCCATTGATCTTCGAAAAAATAAGTGGCTAACAACTGACAAAGAAAACCTTGTTTTTAATCAAATGTACAGAAAGCAGGTTCAAATTCTGGGTTAGTTAAGATGCATACTTCCGTACAAATCTAAGACCCAATTAGGAATGCACCAATCCAACTTTTCTCAGTCCGATAAATCAGTTTTGATCAAATAGCTTTAAAAAGGCTACATCAATATCAATAAACAATTGCAGGGAGTGAAATTGCTTATTCTCCTCAAAAAAAAAAATTATTACCAAATTAACTCTGAACAACTTAGTGTGACTATAATGTCAAACATATTTCAACTTCATTCAGTAAAAAAAATCTTATTAAAGGGTAGAACCTGGATGGATAATATTGATAAAATTGATAATATAATGGGATTGACATTGGTTCTAGCAAAATTCTATGGTCCACATTGATATCTGATTCTAGTATCTGTGCATCACTAATACTTAAGTTGTCAATACAACTAAAACTTACCACAGTATCCCACTTACTCAATTAACCTTAACCTAAAAAAGAATATTCAGCATGTTTTCTAAATGACCACAAAGCTAATGAAGCAACAGTGCATCTGTGGAAAACATAGTGTATTCTCTTTGGTGTCATCAGGCAAGTTAGTAGTCATGGAGTAGTTTTATTAAGATTAATGCGTACTGAGACCACCACCTGCAACAGAAAGGACTTGTTCAGCTAAAGATAACCTGCCTGGTGGTCGAGCCTGTGTTCCCATCGAGCTCCAGCTTAATAACCCACATCCCTCAGGTACATCCGTGTGTGAGTGTGCACGCTTTTAAGTGGATCCTTTAGCTGCTCTGTACAGTAAGCAATATATGACTATCTAAAGGTCAGAAGTGAAGCGTGAGCACGATCCATCACTTGTCCACAAACAGCCTCAGGGGGATCCGCGAGGAGGTGGGATAAACTCCAAAGTACTAGGGCATCGGGACTACAAACTTTTTTAATGCCGAAAAAAGAAAGTCTGCGTGTTTGGGTGCATGGAGCACTTCTATGGTCCATGAATGTCAAAGTGAAGCTAATGGGGCTGAACGACATTACCTGCTCAAACATGAACAACACGAACAGCGAGCACAGAAGCAAGTGTTAGCAATTCTCTAGGCACATGTTTGGGCCAGCTTGTGTTGGATTTTAGAATTTGTGCTAGGTCACCTTTTCTACTTTGTATTCTCGCCATTTTAAACTTTTCTTGGAAGATTAGCAATCCTCTTATGTCTTTTGCTTATTTCTTTCCACTATTATATTTTAAAGTAAGATCTTGAGTAAAAATATCTGGTCTCATCCCCGATAAAACTGGGATGGGAATGTGCACACGTCGAAATTGATATTGTATATATTTTTTTTCACATTTACACAATAAACTAAAATGGGTCAACACTGGTGAAGAAGCCCTAGTTTGAAAAACAATGCTACAATGACAGAAAAAAAATAAAAGGAAAAATTGTGAAGCTAAAATTGCAGAGCGACTTTGAATTGCACAATTTATTATACGTTCTGTTAAAAAGTCATCTTTTCTCGTGGATTCAATCTTGTGTCTTGTGGGAATTGTATCTCGTCCCACCCTTACTTTACAAAGAAATCTTTTTTTCATTGATTTTTATGAAAACAGCAAAAATGTCCAATATGCTCCAACAGATATTTTATTATTTTAACTTTTTCATATTTTTTAAACAAAATACAGTAACTTCAAATGCATTTTCTTTTCACAGAGACAGAAAAGCCCATAAAGTAGCTCCTTCACACACTAAACTTTACAATCTTGTACTGAATAAGATTTTGAAGATCATTCCTGAAGGATTTGTTGATATCTTTAACAGAAGTCCTTTTATAAGGACAATTTTCAGTCAAATCTAAAATAAATAATAAGAGGCATCGTGGTTGGGGCAAGTTGTAACTAAAGTTAAAATTAACCTTGTTCATCTTTGATATACTACAACAGTGGTTCTCAAAGTGGGGTCCGGGGACCCCTAGGGGTCCCTGGACCATGGGTAGGGGGTCCCCCAAATTTTTTTGAAACATTGATAATTTTTTCAATAGACCAATTGGTAGCACTTTAAAAGACCTCCACGGTACCTACCAGTTAAGTACCGTGTCAGTTACTAGTAACTAACAGTGACACTTACTAGTACTTACTCTGGTACTTACTGTGGTACTTACACTGGTACATAGAGTGGTACTTTGAGTGGTACTTGTACCAGCAGTTACTGGTACATACCACTGGTAGTTACTGTGGTACTTACTGTGGTACTTACACTGGTACCAACAGTGGTACTTTAAGTGGTACTTGTACCAGCAGTTACTGGTACATACCACTGGTAGTTACAGGTACTTACTGTGATACTTACTGTGGTACTTACACTGGTACCTACAGTGGTACTTTTACCACCAGTATTGGCATGCTGGTATGGTCATGTTCATACCAGCATGCCAAAGCCTGATCCCGTCAGATCTCAGAAGCTAAGCAGGGTTGGGCCTGGGCAGTACTCGGATGGGAGAACACAGAAGAACCTCAGGTGCCACAGTGGGGCAACTTCAGTGGTACTTACTACAGTAGTTGACAGTCAACTACTGTAGTAAGTACCACTGAAGTACCAGTATGTGTCACTTTAGAACAGGTCCCGTTGTTACTAGTAGTTGACTGTCAACTACTGTAATAAGTACCATTGTAGTACCACTATTTACCATTATGTATCATGGTATTTATCAATAAATGTTGGAATTTAGCTAAGATTATTGTAAATTGTTTTCTGCTGTTTTGTTTACTGAAACATTTGTTTCAGTAAAGTTTCAGTATTACTTTGGTATTTGTCAATACCCAGTATTGTTGTGACATAAATAAAGACAGTGGTGCTTTTTTAACATTTGCATTTTGTTGTTATTCATAATTTATAAGCTCTACTTTTTAATTTAGTACCAATAATACCACCACTGAAACATATGTGTGTGCCACAAATTATTAAAAGTGGTAAATGTACTAATAGTTACCACTGTAAGTACCAGTCACTGCTGACACAAGTACCACCTTAAGTACCAGTGTAAGTACTACAGTAAGTATCACAGTAAGTACCAGTAACTATCAGTGTTATGTACCAGTAACTGCTGGTACAAGTACCACTGTAGGTACCAGTGTAAGTACTACAGTAAGTATCACAGTAAGTACCTGTAACTACCAGTGGTATGTACCAGTAACTGCTGGTACAAGTACCACTCAAAGTACCACTCTAGGTACCAGTGTAAGTACCACAGTAAGTACCAGAGTAAGTACTAGTAAGTGTCACTGTTAGTTACTAGTAACTGACACGGTACTTAACTGGTAGGTACCGTGGAGGTCTTTTAAAGCAGTGGTTCTCAAAGTGGGGTCCGGGGACCCCTGGGGGTCCCTGGACCATGGTAGGGGGTCCCCAAATTTTTTTGAAACATTGATAATTTTTTCAATAGAACAATTGGGTAGCACTTTAAAAGACCTCCACGGTACCTACCAGTTAAGTACCGTGTCAGTTACTAGTAACTAACAGTGACACTTACTAGTACTTACTCTGGTACTTACTGTGGTACTTACACTGGTACATAGAGTGGTACTTTGAGTGGTACTTGTACCAGCAGTTACTGGTACATACCACTGGTAGTTACTGTGATACTTACTGTGGTACTTACACTGGTACCTACAGTGGTACTTTTACCACCAGTATTGGCATGCTGGTATGGTCATGTTCATACCAGCATGCCAAAGCCTGATCCCGTCAGATCTCAGAAGCTAAGCAGGGTTGGGCCTGGGCAGTACTCGGATGGGAGAACACAGAAGAACCTCAGGTGCCACAGTGGGGCAACTTCAGTGGTACTTACTACAGTAGTTGACAGTCAACTACTGTAGTAAGTACCACTGAAGTACCAGTATGTGTCACTTTAGAACAGGTCCCGTTGTTACTAGTAGTTGACTGTCAACTACTGTAATAAGTACCATTGTAGTACCACTATTTACCATTATGTATCATGGTATTTATCAATAAATGTTGGAATTAAGCTAAGATTATTGTAAATTGTTTTCTGCTGTTTTGTTTACTGAAACATTTGTTTCAGTAAAGTTTCAGTATTACTTTGGTATTTGTCAATACCCAGTATTGTTGTGACATAAATAAAGACAGTGGTGCTTTTTTAACATTTGCATTTTGTTGTTATTCATAATTTATAAGCTCTACTTTTTAATTTAGTACCAATAATACCACCACTGAAACATATGTGTGTGCCACAAATTATTAAAAGTGGTAAATGTACTAATAGTTACCACTGTAAGTACCAGTCACTGCTGACACAAGTACCACCTTAAGTACCAGTGTAAGTACTACAGTAAGTATCACAGTAAGTACCAGTAACTATCAGTGTTATGTACCAGTAACTGCTGGTACAAGTACCACTGTAGGTACCAGTGTAAGTACCAGTGTAAGTACTACAGTAAGTATCACAGTAAGTACCTGTAACTACCAGTGGTATGTACCAGTAACTGCTGGTACAAGTACCACTCAAAGTACCACTGTAGGTACCAGTGTAAGTACCACAGTAAGTACCAGTAACTACCAGTGGTATGTACCAGTAACTGCTGGTACAAGTACCACTCAAAGTACCACTCTAGGTACCAGTGTAAGTACCACAGTAAGTACCAGAGTAAGTACTAGTAAGTGTCACTGTTAGTTACTAGTAACTGACACGGTACTTAACTGGTAGGTACCGTGGAGGTCTTTTAAAGTGCTACCGAACAATTTCTTAAGATTTATCATCCTAAACATTGAATTTTGTAGAGAAAAGATGGATAGCTTTGACTAAAAACAAGTAAACCAGTAAAATTGACTATTGAAAATGAACCATTTATTCAAATTTGATAAATAACTTGGCTTTAATTTCCAAATTTTAATGTGATAGCAGAGCGAAAAATGATAGGGGGTCCTTGGAAGATTTTTGAGCCGATAAGGGTCCCTGGACTGAAAAAGTTTGAGAACCCCTGTACTACAAGATAAGATAAGATAAGATAAGATAATACTTTATTGATCCCTCGAGAGGGAAATTCATTTCTGCATTTGACCCATCCTGCAGAGTCTCTGGGGCGTCTGTCAGGAGCAGTGTGCTGCCGCTGAACGGCGCTCGGGGACAATCTCCATGATGTTGTGATTGGCTTCGTCAGGGCCTTAGCTGGAGGAGCAGGAGCAGTTGGAGGTGGAAACCGGAGTGAGAGACAGATGACAGTCAGGTGCAGGTGGAGCAAGTTGATTCTGTAGACACATCACAGTCAGGTCCATGAGGAGCAGGTGAACTTCTGTTGTTTCAGTCGGTGATAAGACCATCCTCACAAAATCTTCCTCTGCAAAAGCTTCGGCTGCAGCAGATGTAAAAGTTCTGTAGCATTTTAAAAGTCCGAAGCCAGCAAAGTTAGCTTTCATAGCTTCATGTAGCATCTCCATGGCAACAAGACAAACAAACAACTCCATTCACAAAATCCTAACTGTCTGTTGAACATCACAGGGTGGATGAAATCCCAAGAATCAAACTATTTTCACTGCAACGTCCTCTGCTGCTTCAGGTGTGAAAGTCTGCCATTTCAGAAGTCCAAAGCTAGCGTAGGTAGCATTAGCATTAGCTTGGTCTCCATGGTAACGAGAAAAACAGATGTCTTCTTTTCACAAATCTGACAGTACTTAACTCCTGTTTGTTGAACATCGGAGCAATACAATGTTGAACAATACAATGTATTTGATTTTTGTATAATTACTGAAGTGACAATTACTGAATATACATCCAGATTAGTATAAAAACTGACTTTTTAAATATTTGTCTGACACTTAAAGAGTAAGAGACCCAGATTACTCCTGGCACTAATATGAGATTTAAGTAAACCTTTTAGGATCTTAAGGGGCCGCATCGGGCCCCTGGCCTTGTGTTTGGCATGTGTGCCCACATGTAGTGTTTTTCACTGTTAATGTGTTAATTCAACAATGGGACAGAAAGACATAGGTTCTAATCTGGCAATAGAAAGAAAGTATTGCCAACCATCTTTTGTAAATTGTCCACAAGATATATGCATAAAAAAGTCATTGTAAGCAAAACTCTCTTGCATTGCTTAATTTCTTCTTTATTTTTTATGCAATCATATTTCAAGCCAAAATGTGTGGTAAAATGCTGAGAGGTAGAAATTAAAAATTGGAATGGCAAAAAGTGGGCATTGTTGTAGACTGATTGTATTGTTTAATGTGTCAGAGGTCTGGACAAAAGGTGTTTCTATTGTGTGAGAATCAGAATTACTAAACTTTAATAACTGCAGCGACATAATTTATTGCCAAAGTAGACCGCAGCAAACTCAATTTGTGCCAAAACATGAAAAAGAATTGAAGGAGAAAGTCTCGTTTGTTCGTCTCATACATATTCCTGCTTCATTGATGTGCTTTACGGTATATTTTTTCCGCCGTCAAATTGCATCCAGAGCCAGAAGAGAGAGCCATTTTGTCCTGAAAAGAGCCACAGAAAATCAAAGTGGTCATTCAGAGGAAGGAGAGTGAATAGTTCTGTCTATACTCTGCGAAAGTAAAGCTTTTTTTATCAGCCTTCAAAATAGGCCTTTTCTTTGGATGAGAAGAGAGTAGATATATAGTCAAAAACATAGTGATTGTGGGACTCTTCAGTGAATTCAAAGGTCATGTTGGGTAAAAATCAAACCGTGTTTTAGCTTATTTTGTAGATTTTAGTTTGCCTTTATACTAGTTTAATAATTTCTTTCTATTTACAATAATTTGTTCAAACTTTTCTTTTAAGTCTGTCTACCTGATATAGACTTTTGATGTATGTTTGTGTAAATGCATCTTGGAGTAGGAACTTGGTTGTTGACATTGCAAGTTCACCTACGCAATCCAACAAACAGAGCAGTAAGAGAAAGTGATTATTAAATACGTCGCTGGGTAATCTTTTTCTTGCCGTATTTGTATTGGAGACTTATGATTCACATGGCCAATATTACGAAATGGAAACTTTAGAAGTCTCACTGAAATTTAAAGGTTGTAGAAAGGATAAAAAAAAAAGTTTGTTGCTAATCCAAAACAGCCTTGTACTTATGGTAAACAAAAATGCATCAGTTAAATATCTAAAGTGTGAACATAGGGAGGCCGAGAAAACCAGCAGAAAAAGAGGTTTCTCATTATCTACTGGCCTGTTCCCTTGTCAATCAAACCCTTGACGTTCCTAAGTAAGTCATTAGTCCAGTTAGCAGTTACGAGTGTGGCTCTGGGTGGGAAATACATGTTCATCATTTGAAAAACGATAAACAGTTGCTGGATTTGTCTTTCCTTGGAAAATCCTCCATGCAACCTTTAAATCTATCAGGCTTAGGTATTTAATTTTTAAACAGCTAAATAATTAAGCCTTTCTAACTCATTCTTCACTCTCACAAACCCTCTGGCGCGTCACTAGTTTTACATCATCCATTAGCACAAGTTTAGAACTGTTTATTCAGAAACAAATGTGAAGCAGGAATACCACCTTATCTCAAAAATACCGCTCTTATCTCAAAAAGTCATATAGTGACTAAATCACTAAAGCACTTTCTTATAAATTTGAAAAGATTCAATTTTTTTGTTTTATCAGAAGTGCACTATGGTAAATGGCATTGAGCTTTTTTAGTGTACTGTTTGCTGCATGGCCATAATTGATGTCACCGTAATCCAAAGAAGCAAGAATTGCAGATTAGATTAGTGTTAAAAAGTGATGTTTGTGGTCTGATTTTTTAAGCTTTTTGGGGTGAAACCGAATTCACAAATTTAAGGATTCTTTTAAAATTAGGCATTTTGAAATTAAACTGCACATAATACTCATACACCAAAATAGATTATAGTAATATAGAGAAATGTATAGAGCAGAAACACGTCCAAAAGGTACGCACGGGAATGTCATCAAAGTGCCAGTGAGTTGGAGAGAGGATTGAACTAATCTTAATATTTCAATACAAATTTCCTTCTTTTAAGTTTTGACACTTGTGTGGCCCGGCTTAATGATAAACTTATTTTTACTCTGTTTTATATCTTGTTTATAGATTACTCAAAAATCTGGAGGATATTCACTAATGTGCATGATTTGCTTGGTAAAGTAAACTGGAGTGCCCAGAGGAAACTCACCCAGGCACAGAAAAACATGCAAACGTCACACAGAAATGCCCGGGCCACACTGCCACCATGCTGCCAATAATCCAAGATATTATTTTTGTCAAAATGCATAGTTAAAGCGATTATTGTAACACAGCTGGAAGGTAATATGTTTTATCCAAGGGCCATATAAAGCTGCAGGTGCACTGACTGGACCCCAGGCCAGACTTTAGACTTGTCACGCATAATCATTCTGGATTATGAGAGGGAACAGAAGTACTCTTGAAAACAGCATTTCTCCCCATTTGTTTTCTAATAAAACAGCTGTGATATAAGGGCCCAGCTGTACACTACAGGAGTGAGACTAGCGCTGCAGCTTTGACCCCTGAGGCTCTCCAGTGGAACCTGTGAGGAGAGCCTTCATAATGACACTTGTTTGAATTCTGCAACAAAGAGCAGTCGTTTCAGCGGCTCGGCTTAACCCAGCCACAGAGGTGTACAGGGAACAGAGAGATGGAGAACACAGCCATCTCAATGAAGTCAACAAGACCAAATGAATGCAGCAGACTGGGAATGCTAGACGCTACTATTCAAATGCCTACAAATGAAAAGTCTTCTTGTTTAGGCCTCTGTTGCCGGGGGAAGCGCCACAGTCTATATTAAAGACAAGCTGAACATACAGAATAAATGTCACCTGTCCCACAAGCCGACTGATTAGTGCGGCTGTAATCACGGCTGTAGTTTGGCTCTGATTATGTTGCAGCTGGCTGTGCAGCTGGAGGACCGGCTCACCTACTCCTGCCACAAAACCCATCGTAATCAACTGCAGGGACATCTGGTTCTGAACGGTACGGGAGCAATACAGAGGAGAGTCCAAAGCATTTATAAACTGAACAAGAGCAGTGCAGAAGTGCTCAAAGCTTCTCTAGACAGACTATTGTAAGACTTTAGGAGCTTATGCACAAGTCATTCTGCGTTCAAATGCCGTCATTCATAATATTTTGCACAAATCTTGCTTATCACAAAATTTGCTTAATGAATTTTAATTAAAAAAATTGTTTTGCTATCATTTTTGTATTTTAAGGCAAAACATGACACGAAATATCTGTTTGTTGACTACTACCTGACCTAATGACAACATATTTTAGAATCAGAATCAGTCCTTAATGAATTTTACTGAAAGGGATTACTTAGTTAATGTGTGCTGGAGAAATTCTTACAAGTCTTAAGAAAAAAAACTCTTCAGCAAATAGATACATCTGGATGATTGGATTAACTGAATTCAGAATTTTCATTAAAGACATTTTGGAGAAGACTAAGTATCTGTAAAAACAGTACCTTTGAAGCCAAAATCAGACCTGTATAGTGTATGCGTGTAATAGTGAGAGTGGTGAAAGCATCTGAAGTTTTTGCATATGAACATGAATAATGTGCCCAAGTGTTTGAGCTATGATTGAAATACGTACATACATTTTTTTATATTTGTGTAGCCTCCAGCTTTAGTTGCATAGGTAACATATTTCTTCGATTTTTTGATTGTGTAATGTATGCTACCAAAATAACAATAATAAAAAAAATAATCTTATTGGTGCACTCCAAGCTAGAATTGAACTATCACATTGTTTACGAAATGCAAAAGCTTTGATAATTGGGCATTGTTTAATAAAAAAAATCATCTCATGACGCTGCAAAAAAGTTAGAAACAATATTTAGATTTGAACCAACTATTAGACAAGTTGATTTCTTGTTTGTCTGTTACTTCTCAGGCCTTATTACTTCTGAATATCATTTAGGTACTCCAAAAATAGTCGCTATGTTCTGTCAAAAACACCTCTCTATTGTTACTTGTCATTTAGAAACCCAGTGCTGCAGGCTGCTTGTCCTTCAGTGTTAGAAGCTCACTGCCAAACCTCTGTGTGTGGATTACAGAGAAGATTCACTGGACCATCCTGATGCAGCTGGTTCCTCAGAGTCCTGCTGTGAGCTGCTGCCTTTTCTGATCCACAGTTTAGATCACACCGCTTACATCAAACTCACTCAGGTAATCTGTCACATCAAACTGGCCCCTGGGAACCACAAACATCACAGACCACCAGCTCCAAACAGTCCACTATAAACACTACAAAGCAACATGTCAGTTATTACCACCGCAAGTTTCACTCTTTTGCACAGTTTCTAAATTATAAGCTTATTATAGCCACAAACTCTTATCCAATTTTACACTTGAGTAGTTACACTGTTCTTAATATGGGAGCGTGAGGAGCAAAATTATAAGGAGGCAATATTAGGAAAAGATGTATGTGATGGAATTGGTGTAAAGTCAGTGCAAAAAAGATTATTAGTTTAATAAACAAGTTAGTGTGAGGACATAGGAAAAGAGCAGATCAATGTGTTTGGACTTTTACTACTATTGTACTTTTTAGGCAGTGCAGCAGAGATCACAGCATCACTAATCACTCCATGGTAATAAATAAACAAATAAATATCACAAGTGTCTGGATTTTAGGGTAAAACGTGTATATAGCAATTTTCATGGAGCCAGAACATAATTTCAGTTTTATTCCATGTATGTAAATGTTGTATTTTTCTGAAGCTTTTAAGCAAATAAGGCAGTTTATGGTAGTAACTCAAAGTTACACCAATGTCAGTCACTCTCAAAGTCGTTTCTATAATGAGGGTTCAAATGTGTCTAAAGTAAGTTTTGCACAGCAGAGTGGCATTGATCAGGGAAATGATAAAAAACAATATGACAATTTCACCAAAAAAGCAGATTGATTTTTATTACCATATTGTCCAACCCTACATATCAAGCTGCAGATTAGACAACATGAATATTGCATAGGTGCACCTTATGCTGGCCACATAAAAGGCACTCTGAAAGATTTTGCTTTATTACACAGCCCAAAGCCAGAAACATCACAAGTTTAGCATGTAATTTACCTTTTAACTGCAGAAATGTCTCTCAGAGTTGTGTGTTCATGTCTCTACTTAAAACGGCCTTTCAGAAAATGTGACAATAGTTCAGTCCTGTATCGTTTATGGGTAAAAACAGAATTAATGTTCTCCATCGAGCATTACTTTTTTTAAGTCAAAGTTGCCTCATGGTTGTCCAATATGCAGAACTGTGCAGCAATGTAAGACTTTTCACATAGAAAATCATTTACAATGGGGGTGGGCTTATTTTCTTTGCAGAATTAGATTGTGCAATTAATCCAATCACACTTCAGTCGTTTCTAATTGTCAATGATATGGTTGAGCCTTTTTAATCGAGAGGTCTACAGCAGTCTTGTACTGGCTCTCTCGGTAAAAACATTGTTTGGAGCATGTTAAGGAAATTAATCTGAAAAAGAATTGTCACCAAAGTCACATTAAGTTCCTCCTTTTGCAAGAAAGTGAAGGGGACATGTCTTATTATTATTTTATGCTTTAGCAGGGGTCAAAAGCGTTATGCATTTGGTGGGTTTTCTGACTGTAGGGTTTAAACCTGGCAACCCTTACAACTACTATTTCCAAATGACAAAAGTAAAATTAATTTTGTATTGCGGATATTGTAACACCATATATTTGTTCTTAAGTCTTTTCTTTTATATAATTTGATTAATTTCTATCATCCAATAATGTGTCATCACTTGTGCTGCACTGTAGAGAACATTTGTCAGTTACCAAATGGTAATCTTAACTAAGTAATTGGCAGAAGAATGAGTTTACAGTTTGATTTCTTTCACCATATTGGCTAGCTTTCCATTCACATTCACACAACGCTTAAGCAACTTTCAATCTTCCAAAACCAAACATTGCCAAATTGCAGTGAACCAACACTCACCCACACAGGCTCCGTCGATCTCCTCATGTCCCACGCTGCAGACACACCTCCCCAGCGGCACCAGCCAGTCTCCGTCCGCTCCACAGAACAGTTTGGGTGTATCCCGTTCCTCTGCGTGATCTATGCAAGCCCCTCGCACCTCCACCAGCGAAGAAGAGTCCCCGCGCGGCACTGTGTCCGGGAACGACGCCAAGTTCCTCAACGTGAAGGGGCATTTCTTGTAGTAAACCCGGACCGAAACCAAGGCAATGCACGCGCCTATGTCCTGGAACGCTAAATAGAAGCCTTTTTTGGTCATTGGCCCCACTTCACGTACCTCGTGTTCAACTTCAAAATCCGATCACCCAAATCCATCTGTGTGAAGCTCTCGTCTGCAGCAATAGTGTCAATCTTAGTGTATTGAGTGGATTTGAACTTGATGTTGTGAACTTCGTCTGTCTCGTGTAGAAGAGGTTGAAAGTTTCCTTGCACGTGCCGGAGACCCAGGGATGGAGTTACAGTCTCGCAGAGTGAATCGTAGCTCCACGTAGATTTTCTGAGCGGCCTGACGCGGGATCCAGTTGGAGCGAAGCCAGTTGTTTTGGTTCGGCTCCATCACGTTGCAAACCTGGAAAGTGTGGATGGGCCGGTTGTGCTCGTCCATCTCCGTAATGGCGTCCCACTGAAGAAAGAGAAAAATGGAATCATGTTAGAAGTAATTCAACTAATGGAAACTACTTATTTACAAGGTTCAGGGAAAATTATTCCAATGCAAAAAAAATAATCGAATTCTGAATGAACAGGCCTCTACTGTGACAATGTTCAAATCTAGGCTCAAAACATTTCTATGCATATGACCGGAAATGGTTTATCTATTTATGATAATTAAATATATTTTTAATAATGTTGCTTTGGGTTTGAATTGCCAAGGTATACATTTTTTTCCCTTTTAATCAAGCTAAAATTAATATTTAACAATTCCCTCCTGCTTAGTTCTAATCGAGTTTGGTTTTTCTCAGATATTTAATTGACTACCGTAGGCAAATTATATCAGCAATTAGTGGCCCTATCATTTCAAGATTTCATAGGGTTTGGTGCATTGAAAAAAATTTGTTGGCCAGAATTCTAGTGGTTAGAACTTGAATTATTTCAGAATTATACATGACTTTTAATTCTAAGAGAAGACTTATCTGATAACCCAAGTACATCTCCCAAATCTTTCATTAAAGGTGTGGAGAAAATAGAATTTAAAAAAGGCAAGAAGAAAACGCTATAATCATGATCGTTCTGGGACCTAGTCATACTCTAAAACAGACAAAAAAAAACAACAGTAATTTCATACTGACAAAGTTGCATTATTAAAAAGTCAAATTTTTATCCGTAATAAACTTATCCATGATTTCTCCATCTAGAAGCCTTCAGTCACTATATTTATTCTTTTAACACTTTAACACTTTTATTTGGTTAAAATGTTTGAAATAATGTCAAAGTACAACAAAAATTACGTTTGAATAGCCCACTAAGCTAAAATTATAACTGCTGACTAGTAGATGCCTAAAAATTATTAGTGACTGTGACAACTTTACATAGCTAGAAAAAAAATTTAATTTTAAAATGTAAATCCCACTAAAGAGTAATTGGTCTTGACAGAAAAGGAGAATAATCCGACTTATTGAATATAAAACGCAACATATGTTTTTTCATTGCTGTGTAAAGTCAGTGCTACTTCAAATTCCCAGAAGCAACCAATTTCCTCTTTCACCAACTTGTCTCATTGAAGTGTTTGGCCCGAAGTGTTCTCAATTTGGAACAGCCTCGTCAAAAGCTCAATGGTGTCCAGGTCACGTGATCAGGGCATGCTGGGATAGCATGGGTCACCGGTCGTCATAGCGATAGAAGTGATAAGTTAAAGAGATGTTTTTTCTTTTTGGGCAGCAGTTAAGAGAGTGACCCACAGAAGACCGCACAGGAAAACAGGAACACAGTCTGATTACCGTTTGGCCCTGGGAGAAACTTCTTGTACAAATTGAATATTGTCCAATTCTTTTGTATAGAAGCCCAAGTGCTCTCTTACCCGAAGTCTTGTTGAAATATGCATTACTGAGGAACAGGAAAGTCCAAATATATTGTTATTCTGTTGTGACAAACTAATGCATTTACAGCATGTTGCAAAAACTTGTGATATAACTACCACCATTTTCTGGATTTTAAGATGCTATTTTTTCCGAGCTTCGAAGTCTGCATCTTACACAACAATGTGGCTAATGTATGGATCATGAAAGAAAACCATACAATCTTAGATAAAGGAATGACTTTGGTCAAAAATGTCGAGCTAGTGCAGAGCAACAAATATTGGGGAACTGTGATTGATAGCTCACTCAGCTTTGAGGAGAACTCTGAAGTTGTTGTCTGTTTTGTATAAAAACAGACATCAATGTCTTTTCTGCCTTTCACAGATCTTTTATCGAATCAGTTTTATCATTTTCCTTAGTGGTCTGGTTTGGTAAATTGGCACTGAAAAACAGAAATAAAGTGAGTCAGATTATTAAATGGTCCAGCAGACTGATCGGTGAGCCCTAGCTGAGTCTTAAGGCCTTGTACACTAGGCAGGGACAGCGTGTTGCCTCTAATACTGTGAGCTGTGACTCCCATCCTTTACTCAAGGAGTTTTTTCTTCTCCCTTCTTAGGATTTTAGAATCAGGGCTTTTATGGGATACCTACCTATTTATTGACTCTTGACTTTGCAAGCCAATGTGAATTTTAAAAATGTCTGTTATAGGGTTAGGGTTACTGTCTATGATATTGATGAAATTGCTGCACAACACAGGTACAAATAAAGTCTATTAAACTGCCAAAATATGTGTATATATCTTAAAGTGCTGAGCGCAAAACCTATGATTGATTGTTGCATTTAAGCTTTATTTTTATGTAAAATATTCAAATTACTTCTGTTTAAGTTTTTTAGAGGGAAATTCTTTATTCGGTGTGTTTGCAATACTGTGCAATGCTGTTTTTCATCACAAAATTAAATGAAAACGATCATTCTAACATATCACAGCACCCCTTTGCGGACCAAACTGGGCAATTATTTTCCCTCAAGGGCTATATTTTAATCCAAACTAGTGGCTATGGTAGTAATGCCTAATCTCAAAAAACGTACCCGGAGTCCGATTACAACAGGCTGAAGGTCGTATCTGACCCCTGGGCTGCAGTTTGCCCAGGTCTGACATAAATGACAGCATTTAGGTGGTAGCCCTCCTACTTTTTATTTCAAAGTTAAGTTGCAGAAATTTTTCCAATCACATCCCCTCAAATTCTTCTTAAATGCACTCATTTCAAAGTGTTTTATTGACACAGTGTAAAACTACTTCAGAGCATCAGTCGTTTGAAGCATCCAACATAACGTCTGACTAAACACTCCCGGGAGGTCAAGTACACAAGGCCATTAGCAGATTAATTACTGTCCAACAACTTCTCATGTCTTCTGCTGCAGCCATCCTGAGGTCTGCATGACTGAACTCTCCGCTAATTAATTAATATGTGAAAAACAGATTGACTCCGGCACAGAAATGCAATGGTGAGAAGCAGAGCCGCTGGTTAATTTACCAATACTATCTGCCTGATAAGCTTGCACATTTAATAAGCTGTTTTGTGCTTAGCTAAATATTACCTCTTGATGAGAGTAGTAATCACAGCCTGATGTTTGCTTTCACATACTCATTAATAACAGACTTTAATTCAATCATCCACTGGGACAGCCTTTAATGCGCGTTTCTCTCAAGGTGCAACTCTGCCAATATAGTCAACAAATTGATTATAATTTGATCTGCCACTGGCCAAAACTTGACTAATCACAGAAAACACTTCAGACAAGTGCTGAAGTAAATAAATAATAGAGTAAATAGAGTTTGAAGACTTGGGTGAATGTGTGGGCTGTCTCCAACATGTATAATTTGAAAGACTTTTTCACAAACTTGCGTTGCACATTGGTCATAATGTGTAATTAACTGGCCACATTTTAAAGTCCAGAGCCTCTAGAATTAGCTACAATCTACACAACTCTTTTGATCGCCATGCAAGCTTTGGCATATCGCACTAGCTCAAAGACAAACGCGTCATCATTATACATGTATTAAACCTGCTGACTTCTACTCAGTCAGGATGGACATACCCAACATAGAAAAAATAATAACTCCAAAATCAAAACTGATCTTAAAAACAAGAAATTAATTAGACTTAAGTATTTTAGTTTCCATAAACAAGCAAAAGCAGTGCTGTGATTGGCTGCTGTATTAGAGGCCAGATATGAATGCATGTTGATTTAGAATGCACAGAGACCGATACTGATACTGGGATCAAATATTGGTGCTGATCCGGTAAAATGTAGTTGTAAGTATTGGTCCCTCTTCATTGATATCTAAAGACAAAATATCAAAATTGGTATCGGAACTGGAAAGGCTGAATTGGTGCAATCATAATGTGTATTTTTATCAAATGCTGTAGTATTTGTGAGAGACAGGAAGTAGTTAAAAAAACCTACTACCTGCTTTTAATTGAGAAAACCTAGTGCTTCGATCCTTGTGCAAACTACAGTAAAAAAATAAATTAGTAAAAGCTGGCAAAGGCAGCTTGAGTACTTGTATAAAAACATTGTATAAATATATAAAAATGTTATTTTTTTTTAATTAAATATCAAAAAGAGTACACAAGGGCAACCAGCAGGCAACTTGCTCATTAATTAGCCAAAGTCAAGTTGTTCATCCAACATAAACATCCAGACAGAAAGATGCCAGAACCTCTCAACACTGACACTGGTATCAGCTCCAAAAGAATCAGTATGAGTGAGGCCCTACTCCACATTTAACCATAAATCAGAGCCTTTTAAAAGGGAAAGGGCAACACTAGGCCTTTGCTATTTAAAATTGATGGATGAATTTGGCCAAGCTGATCTTTAATATTTCATGATTTTCCAAGGCTGTTTGCCAACTGCAATCAATGAGATATTAAAAAGTTACCAGTTTTGTTTCTTGGTGAACTCATACTGTTGTAAAGCCAAGATCATTTTCTTCTTCGGAATCTGACCTTTGTATTTAATAACACAATGATTAAACAGATAATTTCAGCTAATGAGCTTGTTGATGAACCAAGATTTTATAATTGGTTACAGGTATTTTTTTCCTCAAGTTTCTGTCCAAAGTCCAGCGCTGGGGCTGACTCATTATTGTGAGACACAAACCAGTGGACAATACAGATGCTCATTATTGTATATTTCATTACAGCATATCTTTACCTCAGACCTGAAGGGTTACAGTTATATATTGTCTGAAAAAGTGTCAACTACATGGTCGAGATTTACAATAGGAAAATGTAAAATGTGATATACCAATTGTCTCGTTAGATACATAAACCTACTTATTTGAAGTGTCAATATTAACACAACTAACCTTTCCTTAAAAGTTTTAGAATTATACTGTTTTATTAGAACTCATTTAAGATGTCATGGAAATGTAAAGAACATGCTATTAATTAGAGTTGAAAATGTCTGTCTAGTGATAAAAACCTTGACCTAAAAAGACATTTTAAGCTCCATTCAGATCTCAAACCTTATTGCCAATTTTGATAAGTTTTCTCACAATTGAAAATTGAGTTTTAATTTTTGTATTGTAGCAAAGCCATTGCAAAATAGTGGTTGTCACAGTTGAAAAAGTGGTCATGCTGTGACTTAATTAACAATTTATAAACTGCAAAATCAGGGCTAAAGTGTGTAATATCTGTAATCATAAAGAACAGTAGTGATTTGGTCAAAGCAAACAGAAGTTGGACTTAGTAACTTTTTGTGCTTCTGCGACATAACTTTGACTTCATTTGTCTTCCTCCGAAAGCCTTATGTTTGCTACCTCATTTGCTCCTTCTCTCTCCCAAACCCCCCACACAGTACTTTGTCATTAAAAGTGAAATCTAATAAGAGCGATGGCTTCAGATTAATGCGCAGGTATTGGATATTTGCCGGAACAGAAAACAGCAGTGATATTCTATAAAACATGTTCTGGGAAGTGCAGCTCAGGGCCACGTCTGACCTTGTGCTAAGAGCCGGGCTCGGTCTGTGGGGAAAGTTGTGCAAAGTCAAGTCGGGCAGCAGCGAAAACTCACAAGTACACAACATGCATATACACTGTGGCATTAAAGCTATTTACAGATAATATTTATAACAGTTATTAGAACTGGCTGGTATGACTTTCGTTTGACGGACAAAATTGTTGTATTCTTTTATCCAAGTGCTTTGAAAGATTCTGTACAAACCAAAGACACTGACAAAAGTAGATAAACAAAGACAATATTATTGTTTTATTTGGATCCCCATTTGTCCTTACGAAAGAAAATACTATTCTGGGGTCCATAGCTTTTGTAATCTGTGTCACTGTGTGGTGCGATAAACTCGTATAGTGAGTGTCCTTCTATTGTGATCATTGTTAGATTCTAAACATTTATTCTAATCAGGATCTTGTGTGGCCTTGTTTGGCAAATAAGATGTGCTCACTCAAATATTTAGTGAGCAGATTTTGTGAAGAACATTAAAGAGAAATTAATGTAGAGTATTTAATATAGTAGAAAATATTTATTTTTTATGTTTCAGTTTAGCTCTTGAATAGGAAGTAATGGTCTAATATTAGATGTAGACAAACACATTTTCACCCAAACAAATACTTTGACTATATACAGTATAGTTAGAGTGAGGAAAAATCACTTAAAGTTTGTATGACAACAAAGGTGAACATCTGCCATACAGATATAATTGACGATATATTCAAAGCATCTGTGACATTTATAGTTGTTGTATGGTTATTGTAGTCATAGCTGTAAATTAAGCCTCCACTCCTAACGTCTTATTTGTTTCATTAAAACTGTTTCATCCTCTTCAGTGTCCTCAGTGTCTCTCTTCAGGACGCTCTTGTTTGATCAGACAGAAATTGTAGAAATTAGCCACATTCTCTTTGTCACAACAAACCGACAAAATCACAATGCATCACAATATTATAACTTTTCACATGCATATAGTGATATTTGACATTCATTATGATATTGCCCACATTGTTTAAAGAAACTACAACACTAACACAATATAGAGTATTTGACATAGAAACAAAGACAAGGGAAATGGATAAATTCATTGAGGTGCTGAGGCTGGAGACGTCATGTCATCAGGACGTTTTCTTCTCCCAGACAATCTCTCCAGCCCCTGAAGCAGTGAAATGTGCTCCAAATGTGGTGCCAGATAAAGCTGAGATAGAGGCGGTGCGGACGTCAGAGTGATTCGTCCCCAGAGAGAAAACAATTCACCCTGATAGAAACACAGTGCGGTTTTAATCTCCCGCTAAACACCATTCACAAGTGATATAAAGTCCTCCGAGCAGGCTGTGATTGCACCAACATTACAGCGTCGCTACCGAAATGTTTTGTCTTACAAGCAATTAAACAACACTCTTGTAAAGTTGGTCTGGATTTTAGAGCTTTTAGCAGGGCAATATTCACTCCAAATTCATGGCTTTACCGCAGTGTCTAGACGTTTAATTGAAAAGTGGCTAGATTGATTACGACCCCACACAAAGGCATCCATAGCCCGGGTCTAACATGAAAGAGATTCAATCATTTCACTGGCCACTCGCCCAGAGGTGAGCTGCTTTTATTGTAATAGGGAAACCGGAGTCCCATTGACGGCTGTACACTTTTAACAATAGTCCTATAACAAGCTTCATTCTGTTTCCATTAATATTAAACATCCATCTGAGCGGAAACCCCAGTCAGAGAAATGAGATTGTGGTGGTAAAAATATGAGTTGAAATGTAAAATTAAACTTACAGCGCGGTTCTAGTGAAGGCAGTGGTAAAGGCTGGGCATGTTGTGTGCAGGGAGCTGAACAATCAGAGGAGGCTGTCTAAAACTCTGTGCAGGTCAGCTGCAGGAGCTCATTCAGAACCAGACTGCATACTACAATGAGAAACTGAACAAATGTAAATGCTGAACTTTTTTGTCAAATTCTCTTGCAACGTTAATGAGATTAGTGGGAGGCAACTTTTTTTTCCAGCCAGATGACTTTTGATTTGTTCACAATTTACAAACACATTATACTTTCCTTTTGCTTTCAAGATCAATAAAAATCTACTTCTTCAAAAACACTGTACTGTGACTAGTTAAAAGCAGCTGTCACTGACCCAGAGCAAAATGAAGACTGGTCAATTGGCTGAGTGCAGTTGTCTTGTTTTGGTTTAAAATACTACATCCTGTACATACGACTTCCTGTTTAATACTCTTCAATCAGGTTTTCACTACATCAGTTTAAAACTAATAAATACTCTTTAGATCAGACAGTTCTGTTGAATGTTACAGAAAACATGTTAAAGACTTTACATATTAGAGGAATATTTCATCAGAGAACACTTCTGTGTTTAAAAAGAGACATAATTGTGTCTAAATGCTAACGCTAACAGGAAATGGTTGTATGTACAGAAGTTAGCATTTTTGAACAATCGCAAGCCAACTGAAATTCCGTGCACACAGCCCATTGGTTCTGTGCACACAGAACATCAGTTGGCTTGTTTCTATTCAAAATAGTCAACTACTGTACTTGTGAGTATTTCTGGTTAGCGTTAGCATTTAGACACAAAGATCAACCAAAAGTCCTTTGGTGAAATATTCTCCTGATTTGTACACTCTAACATGTTTTTAAAGACGTCAATCACAACTCACTGTTTATTGCCTTGTTTTCCAAGTGGTTAGTGAATTTAAAGTGATGTAGTGAAAACCTTTTAAAATAAATTAAACAGAAAATACAAGTACAGAAGTTAGCTATTTGAATACAAACAAGCCAACTGACGTTCAAAGCCTATTGGGTGGGAAAGAGCATCATGAAATGGTGAATTACATTATGACAATATCTCAAAAATTATCATTATCATTGATTATCATCTCAGATTTAATTTTATATAATTGCTCAGGGATGCTAACTGAGATGCTGATTTCACTTGTAAAATGATGCATTACTGTGTACATGTGTTTCTGACAAATATATCAATATTGACATCACAAAGTTTAGAAAAAACTGCTTCACAATGAGCTTATTAAAGCTCATGTAGCTTCTTTTCAAAGGGAGTACATTTCTAACTTGTCCCTAGCTTTTTTTTTTAATATAATTTTCACATACAAGGACACATTTTGTGCACTACCACTTTAAAAGAGGTTTTTCAGACACAAAAGTGAAGAAGCCCTACCATTTTCTGACATGAGTCATAGAGGTGTGTTGCTTTTCACCCCCAAAATTCAGTTTTACCACGAATTTGGAGGACAAAGTGAGTTTTCAAAGGGTGAGAAAATAAAGTATTGCTGGTTTAACAATGGGAACAAAAAGTTGTGTTGTAGATTTTCACATCTGTGCATAAAGGCTTACATTTTGAGAGGTCAAAGTGAAAATATCTTTCTTCATATTGAAATGAAGTTGATAATTTGAAACCAGTGTTTAATTTTGTTGCAGATTTTAAGCTCTATTTTTTTTTTTTTTTCATCACGTGCTTTTCTATTACAGACATCTTTGGGAATGACTAAAGGTAATGATAATATGCTAAAAGATAAAGTAATACCAGCTCTAGGATAGCTATTTCCTTATTTCCAGAAAACGCTGGTTAATCTGCTGATCTTATTGACCAATGCTAGTGTTTGATTTTGTAACTTTCTGTTGGTTAAGTCAACAATTTTGTTAATTTTTCCTTATTTCAGTGGGTTAAACATTTCATATCAAAAGTTCATTTAATTTGTTTATTTGAGTAACATAAAATACAGTTAACACCAGTTAAAACAAAGTTAATACAGTGTCGAATGTGGGATTAATTTTTATTTAAAAAACGTAATCAAAATATTATCTTTTTTTTTTGGTTACTACAGTCATAATTGTCTTTTTGTTTGCTTAAAATTGTACTTTTGCCAAATATTACATTTTCAACTTTGAAACCAACATGGACAAAAAAAGATTTAATTGCTTAGAAACATAATTGTCTGAATAATTTGCGTACATAAAAAGAAAATTAGCCGACGTCAAACATAAAATTGATTCAGGATTTTAAGAATGTTTGTTTTTGGGAAATGAAAAGTGAAACACATTAAGAATAAGGGAGCGCTGTGTGTGTTCAGAGCAAAAACAAACAACAGCAGCACGTCTGCAGTGTATTAAAGTCTGTTCTGTAGTGTTCACGTGGGAATAACTCCTTTTGTCAGTGCAAAATGCAATATTGTAATCACAAATTACACATATAACAAGCATCTGTTTTATACATCCCTCAGAGAGCATCTCAGCCTCCGTTTTATTATCCAAACTTATCAAACACTCCTACACACGCATGGATTTTAGACGCAATCTGCAATTCATTTCAACATAATGAGTCATATCAGATCATCTTCTAAAATAAAGAAGGGAATGTCACTGGGTGTTGAACAAACATGAAGTTGATGAGTTGCATATACAGAGTTAAAATGACTTGGAATATGTAATACAGACTTATGACTAAAGGGACAAAAGCCGGTTTTATTTTACTTTACTTCCACTTTGTGGAAACCGTCTGACGTCTTAGCATTGGAGCTTGTTTGTTCAATGGTAGGCGTTTTTTTTTTTCCGCATTAACCAATCATTACCATTTGTTCGTTACCGGACGCTACGTATGTACTGCGACCGACACATCAGTTGTAGTTCAGGAAGTACAGCGTAAGCATGGACGTTAGAGATCGTTGCCCTTCAGGCTAGAGCGGCACCATGACGTCATAAAAAAGGTGACATTTGATTCTACATTTCCGGTGTCTTGTCGAGATGGCACTCCACATTGAGATTGGACCCCCCTTGTTTAAAGTTAGTGCTAGAAAATAAGTAATATTTTTTTATTTTCAAATTACTTTTGCTAACCCTCACCCAAGCCCCAATATTAACTTAGCCTTCGAATTATGCCTAAACTTAGCCAAATTAATTGTAAACTATTTACCGCGGGAAGCTTGCTACGTCACGTACAGTCACAGAAGCTAGTGGGGGGGGTCCCATTTCGATGGGAGTCCAATATCGACAGAACACCAGCAACTACAGCTTTAACGGCCAACTTGCGGAATTACAAACAGATGCTTGATTGTTCGATCGTTTCTCAAGCTCGATTTAAGCAGCAACAAACATTCCTGACCTAGAAACAAAATGTCGTATCATAGCAAAATTTCTGTCAATGATTTTTAAACTTTATCCATTTAAAGACCGCAGGCAAGAAAAGAAAATGCTGGTGTTCTAGGCCAAGAGACAATTACACTGTTGAAAGTACACTGATTTGCAATGTCCTTGCACTGTTTCTGCAAATGCTTCATAGTAAAGTAAGTCCCAATCGATGTGAGCAGAAGTTCAGGGCCCTCTGAAGGTTTGTGTCCCAAGTCTCCATAAAGTTTTTTGGAGTTGATGTTGAGTGACACAGCCCTACAGCCTTGTCAAGCGGGAGGAGAAGAGTCTGATCAGGACCAAAGGCAGAGACTGACACTTTCAGTCAGAGACAAAAGCTTGTAACAAGGTGCAGCATTCTCTGTCAAAACAGAAAAACACAAGAAAGGGACAGGCAAGAAGAGACAAGTTTCACAAAGTTCTGACCAAGTGCACTGACTATGGTTATTATCTATTTTCCGGTAAACAATATGGATGAATGGTTGTGTTAATGCTCTACCTGATAATATTGCCCGATTTAGGCCCTTATTTGCTTCTCCCTGACTTGACTTGGAAGTATTGGTGAAAACTCCAGCAGATCTGGGACAGTAAAGATGCTTAAAAATTGTTTAATTGTCTAAAACCCTGTAGAGTGTCGACTTGTGAGATTTAAGGTGTTAAATTAGTGCAGTTCCTCAGGCATCTTTGATCGATAGTAACTAAGTCTGGGCAGTGAGCAATTAATCAAAAGATCGGAATACTGAAACCAAAGTCATGTCATTTATTTAAAAAGGGTTTTAGAAAAGAACTCCACAGACATTTTCTGTAAGTGAAACAAATGGTTAGAGGCGGATATCAAAAACGAGACATTTTGAATGAGTATTGGTCACAGAATGATCATTTCGGTTGCATTTCTACCTCAATAAGATCTATCATACAGCATAATAGTATTCATGTTTTCTTGCTAAAACTGTTTTCATAAGTCATTCAAAAGTGAGCCAATAGAAAAACTCAGCTAGCTAGTTTCTTTTCAACAGTAGGTTTGTGAAAAGTGGACTCAGCTGGGTGGACCAGGTGAGCTTGTCTGTCGCTCCAACCCCAAAACCCTCCCTGACCTCGGGTTCAGCGCTGATGATGTCTCCAAGTCGCACCATCTGCCGTTTTGAAGGAACAAGAGCCCCATAAATATTTATCACCTCTTTTCTGTTGTCATCTCCATGGATTTTGCAGCAGGTTTCCTGACGCTTTACCTGCTTTAGTTTGGGGAAAGACACGATTTTACTTTAGTCACACACACACAGACACCGGGGGGCGTCGCGGGGAGCAGGTGCGCTTACCTTGGCCTCTCAAGACTTCTCTCAATTAAAACAAAAATAAGGACTTTCCCATGTAAACACTCGCAGCTGGCTCCTTCACTTAACCTCTCTCTGGGTTTTGTCTTTGAATTAAAACGTCCTTTTATCCCCAGCAGGTATTTTTGGAAGCGCTTGTTAATATGTAAGGAGCTAACCTGACCCTCTGACTTAGCAAACACAGAGATATCTAATGCACTAGTGTTATATCAAACTACTGCGTCCAGTCGCGCTGTGCAGTGATTCACTTATCTCTCATACTGTTTGTTTTGGAGCCTGTTTGAACGAGTAAATGAACTGTGCAAAGGGGTGGTTTGCCTGAGATAAATGAAGCTACAATATCAATTCAAGCACACTGACAGCAAGATTTTGTCTCGAACATTGCTTAATATTGGATGAAATTTACTGGCTGACTACCAATGCTGTCCCTGCATGGCCTTACTTGTTTGTGGACAAGAGAAAAGAAAAAAGAATATCAACTTTATTTAGTTAACACAGTTTTAACATTGATTGCTTTATGAATTAATTTGTTTCTTCAGACTGTAACAATGCGCAAAGCTAGCCTTTTAACTTTCCTTTTGAAATGCTTGGCTTAGATTATATTAAGCAGGATATGAAAAGAAAATGACAAAATTAAACCAACAGGCGATTGTTTTGCAATGAAGGCACTAATTGGAAATGGTCAGAAGCGTCAATAAAAAAGATTTTGGATTTCAAATATACAAAATTCTACCTGTTAAACAAGCTCCAAAAATGCAACAAATACTTCTAATTATTGTACCGCAAACTGGCTGCAGGGTTTTAAAAATCAAACAAGAATGTCAACTAGGAGAAATAATTAAAAGAAGCTCTATTGGCTAAAACCTTTCTAAACTCGTGGAGAACCAAAGCAGGCCTAAAATCAGGCCAGTAGCTCTCCAGTGTACAGCCAGCCTAACTAAATAAATCGAGAAAGCCATCAGCTTTGCATAATGTTAGGGCTAAATGTTGTTGACCAACATGGGACATGAAAACGTTCTTGCATTTATGAAACATCAGCTCTATAACATGTAATAGTCTCATTTTCTCTCTGCTCTGTCAGTCTTTGCTCTCTCTCAGGGGAGCTGTGTGTTGTCACTGGGTCCAAGACAGAGAGATTTTGATTTAATCCCAGCATGCCCCTGTGTGATGGACGAGACACAACTCAAACACACACAGTGGACAGTGAGGAGATGGATGAGGAGTCACAGCTAACACGCATTTGATTACAGCTCCGGAAACAAAACAGACAAAAGACTGACACGTCTGGACAACTTCAGCTAAATCTCTGGCATTTAAAGAAGATTGAAAAATATGACTTCTTCTATTGTACGGGGGACGATGTTCACTGTGTTAAATATTGAGTACATTTTCAAGACTAAATTCTGTGAGACTGGGTTAAATTCACTTTGATTAATTGTGCATGCAAGCCTTTGCCATAGAAGTCTCTAATTTTATGTAAAGATGAAATGAGATTGTATATTTGGGACTCGTTTCTTGCAAATAATGTTGCGCCAAGGCTTCATAAATTGGGTTTTAGCAGAAATGTAAAACTGCCATTGGAACACTATGGTCTGATTTGGAGAAAAGGGTTGGATTGAACGAATGAATGTTTGATTTCTAGCATGAGTAAAGCATAATTAGCATAGCAAAAGAACTAAAATTTAAACAAAAGAATGTAAACTATATAAAGGTTCTTGCAGGGTTGGTTACCTTAAATCTCCTAACATGCACATCACACGGAGCCAATTTAAACTTACTGTAGGCATGTACATATTTATTTATTGTGTCAGAATTGCTGTGAATAACATGCCCTGTATGAAATAAACCACGCCATGACAAACTGCGTGTCATGACGTCGCTTCTGCCTATTTTGACGTGCAATTACATGCCAGTTTTTTCTGGCGTGGTATTGATACGCGATGTGGTTGAGGACAAACAAGAGGTTTTATTTGGGGTTAACGTTAAGTTTATGTCTAGACATTGCGTTCATATGCCATGCTGTTTCCAATTGCGTGGTATTGACACGCATATCTGTAAGAACAGGTTGTTGTGACGTCATTTCTTGTTTAAGATGTTTTATTATTGCATTGGAAAGCACTTGGTTCACTTTAGTGTTGTAAAAAGCTCTATAAATAAAGCCTGAATTAAAAATGACCTCACCAAAGTGTGTCTGCTGAGGGACAAAAACAATCTTTTTTGAGCAGTCTATCTTCTGAATTGTAATGACTTGTGCTTGGTTAATTCTGAAAATGTGGAGGAAAGCAGGGACAAAAACCATGATCAAAAGAATGTTGCAAAGAGTTCATTCTCATTTGTAAAAATGTACATGGAATTTGAACTAAAAGTGTGTGTATAGACGAAACTGAAATCTACAAAAGCTTGCTTATTACTTCACTCCTCACATTTAGCCTGCTAATTTCTGCTTTGCTTTGTTAAAGAATAAATAAGTGAAGTGCATTAAGTTATAGTAGCTGTTTTACATATTAAACGTTGCTCAGGAGTAAAAAACTTTTATTGTTGTACATTGGGAATCTTTGTCTTTTCCATAGTTATTACTAAATGCAGCACATTTTGAGTAATAGTGTATTGTCTGAATAAAAAAATAAAGGTTTAAAATCTCAAACTGCCAAAAGCAGAGTTCTGACTGGCTATGGTTATGTGGTCCACTGTTCTTAAGCCCTGATTGCAGTCAGAAATGAATGTATGTATGGGGATATTTGTTGAAGGATTTGGGAGAACTCCATAGAATTCACTTTCTGTTTTGTAGTTTGAAAATCAGATACTGCAGCTTTAACGCTAAACGTCAAAAATAATACAAAATCAAATTGATAGAACTTCAAATGTGGTGATGAGAAAATTCCTGACAGTAAATTCCGACGCTTAGCATGGATCAGAATTTCAATTAGACTTTACAGACTAATTAATGACATCTTCTTATGACTCAATCTAAAGCGTATGTGGAATTTCTCGTCTCTAATGCCCTTGAGCTGCACAGTGAAGATAAACACATCACACACCTCCATGTATTTGTGTGTCTGTGGTGGTGGGTCTATCCAGGGCTCATTAGGGACAAGTGGGGCTTAACTTGGGGGATTCCATCAATATCTGGCAACCTCCGCGGCTCCTTCTGTTCAAGTGAGTGCCAACAAGGCGATCGATACTTTGATTAAAGAATTATGGAAATGGATTTCACAGTGTACTTTTGGACTCCCAATTCAATTACAGAAAGAATGCCAATGTGGAAAATTGGAATTGGATTTGACACGAGACAGAAGCTGGCGAACAAAAACAAAATTATCTTTTAATCAAGTGAGGAAAACTGTCTCATCTTTGTAATGACAGACTGAAGAAAATATGTGGTGTCATTTCTTAACCAATATCCATGAAAAGGGTTGTTTTAAAAGGAAGGGCATCTGATAGAAAACATATCTATCCATTTATAGGCTAGGGATTTGAAAATATATGCAGCGATCGAATTGAAAGGTCAGAATGGATCAGTTTTGCTCATGCACTAAAAAAATACATGTGTGACCTCTGACCTACATACACCTACCTACAATATAGTTGTATAATACAAATATTCAAACAATAATAGCCACATGGTACAAAGAAATAAAGCCTGAACTTATGCAAGACCTGACTGAATGTGCATTTTTATGTTGCAAAATCAAAAACTGAATTTAATTGTGACTTAAGTGAGTTGTCCCAACCCTGTGAGCTACAATGATTTTTATGTCTTAAAGGGGACTTATTTAGCAAAGTCCAAGTCTTTCATCATTAGTTTACTCAAAGTTGTTTTTGGGGTGATTCATGTTCTGTATATTTGGGCCTGATTGGTCAAAAAATCCAGTTTTCATCTACCACCTTTTTCTGCCTATTTGTCTGTTGAAATCTAGTTACTTTCCAACAATACAAGGAAAGTTGGAAACTTCGAGGTGTGGCGTATCAGTTCTGCTTTTATGAATATGAAGTCAGTGGACCTGTTTATATTTTTAAGGCATTTTAGATCATATTTGTGTTTATTTACACTGAACAAAATGGAAATTCCTGATATACATAGTTCATTGCTAAATAGAGGCTCTGCAATTTTTCTGCATAAAGATCTTATGTTGTCTATGGAAAGTTCTACAGTAAGGCTTTAAACACAGATGTGCTCGTCTCCATGGAGACAAGCATATGGCACTATCGAGTCAAGTTAAAAGCTAGAGCTGGAAAGGTGCTGCTCTCTGCAACAAAGCATGTATTTTTGAGAACTAAAAAAACAATTGTGAATGAAATTTTACATTAACTGTATCTTTAATACTGCATTAGGGAACATTTCAATCAAAGCAAATACATTACCATAAAGTTAAGCAAATGGTACATTAGTGCACCTTTAACAAATAGCACTTAATCGATTTAGTAGCTTAAAATAAAGATTTCAAAGTCAGAGTAATAACAATGGCCATTGATTTTCAACTGTTTGGAAATACTTGGACTTCTAGCACATCTGCTTTTGGCCATAAACCAACTAAAAAGGATAACATAATAAATATGTGTCAAGTATTACTGATATTTTAATCAAAAACAGCACAACAAATCCAGCAGACATGCGTGACACAACCAATATATTCTAATTTATCTGAAAAACAGCTGCTTAGACCAATTTTTAGACATATTAATGCTTGGGCGGGACAGTTTGTGAACAAATCTCTTACGGCTTCAAAACAAAGCACATTCATTTTCAGTACGAACATAAAAATGAATCCAACTATCGATCCAAAAATCTCACCGCCCAGTTGTGATAAACACTAATACTTTTCATACATCACGCTGGACAAAAACAGGGGTCACTGCACACTGGCCTGTGATTCATCCCGTGTCAGAAAGCTGTGCCTTAGCCCCGCCTCCTCGCCCCAAAAGCCCATTGTGTCGAGACGGGACAGCTCCAATAAATCCTGCGCAGCTCAGAGCACCTGTGAACTCCGAATGCGATCAGTTACCCTGCTGTCAGCGCTCTGCTCACACAAACATGGGACATCACCTCAACAGCGCTGGATTCTCTTTGTTTTGTAGCGCTTCTTAAAACACGTACTGGTAAATACTTGCGTTGTAAGGAGTGCAAAGTAAAAAGCAATATTATTTGGATTCAACGTGATTTTCTGTTTATTTGTGGTTTATTTTTTAGTTTTATGACCAAATCAGGCACATCCTACACACAATACTGTTGAGGTATTATTATTTGTCAATATCGTCCACTCAAAATTACCAATCCTTATCCAATTATGACTTGAGGTTTCGTTTTAAATACTGTTCCACATTGTAGTAAGCTTGTTTTTTAGATGGCATTATTTTCCCATGCCTGCCCTTTTAATCTAATTTACTTGATCATGTGAAGTCGATCGTGTGAAGTCGATCTCACCTGCTGGCATGAGATGTTCTTGTTTGGTCTAGAAGGTTTCACAATAAGTTATTCTTCTTCTTCAGTTCAGACATAGGCTGTATACAGCTACTGTGTAATGCATTACGTTCTGGTTTATACAGAAACCACTTCATATTATGGAGAGGTTTGTGGAAAAGAAGAACATAATCACTTTATCAATCTGTCTCAAAACACACTCAAAAAATATTGCTTTGAATGAAGACTATAAGCTCCAGATCGGAAAAAAAAAAAATACATGAATAAAATATTGTATGAGTATTGTATTAAGACTAGAAGCACACACTGACTGTCTGTTTTATATTTACATATTGTTTAGAGACAAGCTGACCCACAATACCTTTATCATATTTTTTTTATTTAGTTGATGACATCAATTGTCTATTTTTAAGCAAATGTTGGCAATCAAAAGCTTGCATCGCTCTTGCTTCCTTCACCCATTTCCTTAGTGAGAGTTTATCCAAAAACTCTTCATTATAGAACAGTATATCTTGCATTTAGTTATACATTTTTATTATATATTGAAGAACAAGTATTCATACTGTGGGTGGGTTCTTCTTTCTAATAATTTGACCTGTATCTAGGTCATGTGCAGTGACATGGTACAATGGTGGAAAATTCGATGCAAAACTATTACTTCTCAAAGCAGATGACAGTTCACCTTAAAGTCTCACTACCAAATGTTTGCCTCCGCCATGTGTTCATTGAGCAGACACGTGACTCAATAACACTGATGGTAGTCTAATGTGGAGTCATTTATCAGCTGTTGCACGGTCCTTGTGCTGCTTATCTCCCGATCAGTTATCTGGATGCATTTAGATAAAGTTCTCTAAACATATCTGGTTGTTTGCCAATGTTCTTTAGGGCAGCGACTCATCAATTAAAATAGAGGGCTAAAATGCAAGTCTCATCTCTCTTGCACAGACTGCCTCTGTACCCATCACCGGCACATCCCGGATCAATATAAACAAGTGAACAGCAGTGAGAGAATCAAATCCAAAAGAGCCTGGTCTCCACTCCGTGGCACATCCATCACAGAGAGGGGGAACCAGCAGGGCGGCGCTGTAGGGGCCATCTGTCATCTGCTGTGTGTTAGGACGCCCTGACACGCTGTCGGTCATGGCCTTATGAGCTTCATCTGCGCTCAAAACAGGGACTTAGACGGAGCTGCAGTGTCAAGTTCATGTGTCTACAACTATGTGGGCTCATGTAGCTTTTTGTTTTCTGTCCGGAAGTTGACAATGAACGAATAACCTATTGTTCTCAGATGTATATGACATGAGTTTTAAGCCAGATGCCAATCTAAAAAGGATCTAGTTTTGTCTAGTATGTTATTTCACCTTTTAGCCTAAAAACTATCAAATAAATTAAAGATGCACTGCATACGATCTTTTGTGTGGGATCTACATCACTTCTGCATAGAAATGATTTTAATATGCCTAGAATCTTATACAGTATGGCTTTAAGCTTGTAATTCTGCATGGTACAAACACAAACCCACACACATTTCTACAAACACTAAAAAACTTTTTGCTACATTTGCATACGTACAGATCTGTTGAAGGAGTAATGTGTTTTTGAGCAATAAAAACACCTACAAGAACAAGAATAGCCTACCAGAAAACAGTTTGATGCCCTATTTGGCTATGTTCTGGACAAAGCCACAACGTCACCATGGAGTCAGACAGGGGACGGTGTTTTTACCTATATATACATAAATAATTGAAGAATGAAGAATGGAGCAGTGAGTGTATTTGGAAAAATTTTTAGGAAAATTTAATGCGGAAAATTAAAGACTACTCAACCTCGTTTTAACAGCATATCAGGCAAGCTTAGTGTGATTATTTTCCCAATGTAATTTCCTCTGCAGACATGTGGAGTTCTAATTCAATTCCTAACGTGGGAAACACTTGTCTATCACATGTGCTTTATTACAAATTTTAGGATGTAATACAAAAAAATGCTTAAGTAAATGTTTAAAAGACATGACCAATGCGAATAATCGTATGTGCTCCTTAAAAGACTGCAGTTTTGACCTCTGATTTTCAAAGTTTAGTTTAAATGTATTCAAGCCAGACCGGTCATGCTTTGTCTGGAATAAATATGGCGAGAGCAAGATCCAATTTACCATCTGCTGTGACACTAAGGAGACGCAAAATGTCAAAAAGCTGGAAAAGTGTGACCAAACAAAAACAGACGTGTAAATGTCTTTCAAAAATGTCACACAAAAGCCTCTCGGTGTGTGTCTACTAAACCTAATTTGTGTGGATGCTGCAATTAAATAAATATAACACATAGGACTGTTTTCTGTGTAAAGATACAGCACTGAGATGAACTCTATGCATAATAGAACATAATTAAAAACATCTTTCTCTTGTTATAGTGCAATGCGGAATAGGAAACCCAGGGAAGCTCATAACATTACATTTGCAAGGTGTTTTACTTAAAATACTACCAGCCAGCACAGTCGAGTTAGACAATGTACATAATAAAATATAAAAAGTGTTTAAGGGATAGTCTCTGTAAGACAATGAGTGGTTGCAAAAACACAGCTAAAAGACATCCACAAAACAATCTAAAAATCCCTATAATGCTTTGCTCTAAAGGACCATTCAAGTAAATTTCAACTAAGTCTGTTCACTTCAAAAGCAGTTCAATTAATTCTGCACGAAGCTATAAAGAATGAATGCAAGTATAGCACGCTGATTTGACACTCATACATGCGTGTCTGCAACACTTTAGCCTACACCGTCATCGTAATAAAACTCTTCGTAGCTCTGGAAGTATCAGCTGTGCAACATATTCACGTGCAGTCTCTAACGGTGTTACTGAACGGAGTTTATAGCAATAAACGTGCTTAAAGCCTCCGCGTTAACGGCTGCATGTCATTAGCGATAAACTTACCGCTAGCATCATCCTTGGCACTAAATCCAACGTGTTCCCAAACACCGGAGCGATATGAAGTTAAGGTTGAATCTCAGCGTCTCCCTCCATTCCCCACACACAACACTCTTCTGCGCACGCGCTCACTCGTTCCCCTTGTCAACAAAACGCCGCTGCCGCTACACTAGCGCATGCGCAAAATCGTTCGAACTATGCAACGAATGATCGAACGATTCGATGCAGAAGTTCCACTAGCACGATGCAATTATCATTTTTATTTGCTTTAGAGCTGCCAGTACGTCCATGTCACAAAGAGCATTCTTTTTATAAATTGATGTGGCTTTTATTTAATGCATTATATACAAACAATAAACATATCAGTACAGATATAGGTACCTATTTAGGTGAAAGTGCTTTGCATTGTTCCATCTACTGGACATCTAATAGCGAATTTTACTCCCTAATACAGCACCAAAAAAGTGTGCTTGCATTGCAAAAGATGAATCAAGCACCCGATACAGCGCTACTGTCAATATTTATTGTATTTTTTAAATAAACCTTTAGTCATTAGACGATCAGGGAATAATGTGGTCTGTTAAATATGGCTAGTTACAAAAAAAAGACAGGGCAATTTTTGTCCAATTGCTATACAACCATGAACAAGAGCCCAAACAGTGGAGGCTCTGCAGAAGCTGAAACATAAATAATGAAAGAAACAACATTAGTGGATGCAGAATTTAGACTTGGCTAGAAACACGTAATTAAAAAATATAAGTGCCAGGTTTAGCTATATTGTCAATAATATTGTTATCGCAAATGTTCTTTTTTTATATCGTGATAAAAATCTTAGGTCATATTGCTCTGCCCTATTGCACAGTCCTGTTTGAGTTTGACTAGAGGCCCCAACCGATGGATTTGTGATCAGGCACACTCGTTGCATAAAATCAATGAAATAGGCATTTTGGATTGGATTTCAATATCCAAATCAATGAAAAGGACATAAACTGAAAAGCCCACAAAAACTTTCCAAAGTATCTGCCAATACCTGATAGCAACCAATACGAGAGTAAGGACTAGAAAAAGCTATGTATAAGTGATGTGATTAAAATGTAATAATATGATAAACTGTAACTTAAAGGGACTGTACCTGATTTTTGCATCTTTAAAAAAGTAAGCAAACAGAAATAATTCATTTTAAACTTCCTATTTCAGTCTACATGATTTGTTCAATTAGCTAATGCATTCTGAGCTTCGGAATTGTTCATTACGATGTGTTTTAATGATTTTTCACAGCTGTTAGCAGCGAGGTGAGTCTGTATGCTAACAACAGTTAGCCACAATGCTAAAAACAACAACAGAAAAAATTGGACAAAAACTGAATTTTATTATACATAGACAGGACTTTGCGAACTAATTTCCACCTGAATAGATACATTAACAAGACATCAATGCTAGGGGGAAATTGTTTTTATTTTGTTGCAAAAAAATCGAGTATAGTCCCTTTAACCACTAACATGTCCACATACATAAAAAAGCCACATTTGAATCGCACATCCAAAAAGCATCAATTTGCTCTTGTTCTCATAAAGTGAATTTGAACAGACAATGAATTCAGCTGTAATAGCAATACATCTCTATCCACCTGAGATCAATAGTGTTTAAATCCCAGTCTAGTCTCCCCTGCAGCCTTGCCCTGCCTCTGTCTTATTTGCCTAAACAAAGATATTCTACTTGTTCCGAGGCACTGACACAGAGCAGAGCCGCAGCCCTTTCCCTTTTTCCCACCAGCTCAGACGAACTGTGCGTGGGAAAAAGAGGAGAAGAGAAGCTTGTCGTTTTACATATCTATTTTTGCCAGAGAGGGAAAGGCAGTGCAGAATGTCAATGTGGCCCGACAGCAGCTGACTGATGTGGGATCACAGTGGTACGACACACAGGCCTTTTGCCAGTGGCTGAGGTGTGGAAAGGGAGCAGCTTAGATAAGACCAGGTCACCCACGTGGAAACTAGACAGTCAAAAGGATAGTCTTCTGTGTCAGCAAGGCTTGTTTTGCTCAAAGCAACAACATTTCTGATCTTTTTGGTTCTATTCCCATCCGTCTGCTGCATTTTCCTTTCTTAACTGACAGGTTTTACTATGATATTCTAATTTTGCATATATACTACAACAATTACAATATAATTTATGTTTTGATGTTCTATGTCTGGCTGCAAAGCTTCAAGATGCAATATGCAACTTTTCAGGAAGCGAGTCTGACTCCATGGTGATGTTAATGCTTTGTGTGGAATGTTAAACATAAATCCAATTTTCTTGGGCATTTTTGTAGCTCACTAAGAGCTTGAAAAACACAACTTATTACAGTGAGCTGGTGCGCCTCTCCAGATGCGTTCTTATACTTGACCTGATAGTGCCACATATACTTGTCTTCTTTGAGATATCCAGAAAGAAAGTAAGCTTTATTTGCACAAGGCTTTTCACAGACAGTCACAAAGCGCTTCCAAGTTTAAAGCCAAAATCTACAGTAGAGCTGCAACGATTAGTCAACGCACATGGAGCGCGTCCATGAGTCACTTTTTGAGACTTTTTTTAAAATATTGTCCCAGTTTTAGTAGATCCACACGCGCTATAAACATGTGCTATATTTCTACCCAAAGCACAAGAGTACATGTGAGAAACACACCCTCTAGTCCATCAAGAGCAAGTTTTCAGTCCAGGAGAGCGATCAGATGTAAGCCGCAGCTGAACAGAAAGTGAAAAGCCGCTTTGACAACGTGGTCTATGCATCAGGTAGCTTGGACTGTACATGCGCTCATCAAATCTCCGTGAATGGCTGCGCGCATAGTGCCACGGACTGTACATGTGCTTGTCAATTCACGCACAGTTTTCTATAAGCTATTCTTCAATCATCAGACAGGAGCTGTATGTGTCGACGGTGCTACTGTAGTGACTATAGTAACTGGCTGTGATAAAGTAGCATTAAGCTGTGTCTGTTTATCAGCATTAATTGAATGCACATCTTAGTGCCATAAATCTTATAATACTGATGCCAGCTTGTTTGTAATTTACATTTTGTATCCTATTTGTATTCAATATTCAAATAAATTTTGTTTTTTTGGGCAGTACATTACAGGAATGTATGACTTGATATTGTAAGTAGCAATGTTTCTAAGAAAAAATATATTTTGTATTATGTGTAACAAATAAAAACAACACAATTAAATAATATCATATTAAGCTCTAAAAAGATTAATTTAAAAATTAGCCGATAGATTAATGGATAAGAAAATAATCATTAGCTGACTAGACTTATTCTATACGCAAAGAAATATCTCTCCGTGTAGAAAAAAGGGAGTGCAGATCTTCCACATTACACAGAAAGCTTTTAATGTTCCCCTCTCTAACATCAAAACTATTAATCACCATGGTGACAAGAAGGCCAAGTTACAAGTCTGACCTGGGAATAGGTAATAGTGCAAGAAAAAATATGTTTTTCAAACCATTCTTGAGCAATTATGCACCTACTGTGTTATTATAAATATAAGTGCCATACTGCATGAGAAGCATTCATGGCACTAACTGCAGAGGTGGCTTAACATGTAGGATTCAAAAAAGCCAAAAATGAATACGGATTCATTTTTGGAACTGTGGTGTTGTGAAATTGTTTTTATAATTACACATTACAGTTTCTATATTTTACTTGTTAACAAATCTACTACATTTATCCAATCTACATGAAATTATCTTTATTTAAAACACCAAAGTAAATACATATACATGAAGCCTCAAACCACATGCCAATTTGCAACTTCCATACCGAGAGTTTTAGGTTAACACAATTACCTTACTTTTGTTACAGAAGGAATAGGCAATGGAAAGGTGAAAAGAAAAGTGGTATTTAAAATCTATGAAAAGCACAACAACACTAACTGTGATGATTGCCCTGCTTTACATAATCTGGCGTCAGTTTATGCCTTTAAATGCTTTGGGTTTTCTAAATATGAACTTCCCTCCTTTGTGTTGCATCTCTCACACATTTGTCTTAAAAGCACATAATAATGCTCTTTGTAGTTGGCTCTTGGCGCACATCAGCAGCTCTCCAAAGTGATGATTCAGAGGCGGGGATCTAACTGGCACCAACTTAAGCCAAACACTGGAGTCTACGCTAAAGACAACTCTGACATTTCAAATAGCGAGAAAGGTCACAGGCTCATTCTTCCACATCGCTCTCCACGGCTCCGGTTCAATCTAATTCATATATGCTTTATTGGCATAGCGGAAGAAAAAAGCTAACAATGTGCTATTGATTCAGGCACAGAATAATGGCTCTAAACTGTGTTGTTACGGTGAGTAATAGTGTCCATCAAAATTGAGGGTGGTAGGAATAAGATCGCTAACGAAAGAAAAATTATGAACTATAGAAAGTTTAGATTCTGAACCTGTTCTTTTGGGCCAGGCTCAGGTTTACATTTCAGGCTCTGTTGTCGGGCCAGGCTGGGCTTGGGTTAACAGCCACATACGCACCCCGCAGATGATTGACAGCTGCTACAGAGACAGCACAAAACTACCTTAGTGTTCTCTTTACCTCACGAGTCACTGAAGTGGCCAAATACAGTATATGACGTGAGAAGGGAAGGCTTGCTTGCGTGCGTTTTACGCGAGAAACAGAGGTGGTAGAGCGAAAGAGAGAGAGAGATTGGGTGCGTTTATGTGTGGCGTGAATATTTTGGGAGGTTAAATTTATAAGACCGTATGCATTCCTTAAAGAGAGTCCATTATGTAAAATCTATTATTCAATGAGTTTAACCTTGTTAAATTCCCTCATTAGTCAAAAAATGTCACTTAAAATCTGTTGCTTGTTACAGTTACATTTTTAAGTAAAGATGGAGAGCTTTAACCAGATGAACATGTGTTGAACTTCGCTTTGGCAACCTGTGTTAGCCCGCCCTGCTGCAATGTGATTGGCCCTCAAAACCACGCTACTGTAATGTGATTGGGCAGACACAGCGATGTGTCGGTCTCCAAACCAATCTGGCTGCTGGAAGGCCAGATTAGCAGAACTTCATACTTCTGCAGTTTTTAAAAACAGGAAGTCACTGGAGCTGTTTTTAAGTCGTTTTAGATCAATTTGAGGTTATACAGTGAACAAAATCTGTTCTAGCTTATTACTAAAGAGTTGGAAAAAATAAAGAAGGACCCCTTTAAAAACAAGTAGCAATGATCATGAAAGTGTTAAGCTGTGAATCTGTGAGCAGGAATCTAATCTACCCTTAATTAGTCACTCATGGACAAAGATAAGAATTAGGGATAAGACAAGATCTCATGAGACTCATTTGCAACAAGATCTCTTGTAGAAAATGATCTTGGACACACTAATGCTGGCAAGTTACACATTTGAAAGGCTGTAGTTCGTAAAAAGCAAGTCAGCAAAGTAAATATAAACTTTAAGATAAAAATTTTGACTATTATTCCATCATTTAACTACTATAGCATGAATTATGTCAGAACCTCATATCGTCTGCTCTCATGAATCCAATCTCAATATTATAGAACTGTATCTCGTCACCACTAATAAGAACGTCTAGTTGTCAGTTTATGAACAAAACTGTTGCTGAGACAGTAGTTAGATATTTTATTGAGTAGTGATCATGATTTGCAGCCTTGTTTATGATGCAGAATGTTTTCTTTTTGCCTTCGTCCCATACAAAACCATTCCAATACACCTCCAGGCAGGAATCTGAACAGCCATCAGAACGTGCCTCTAGTCCTCATGTGTCTAATGTGAGTTAATTACACTGTCACAGACACAGACAAACAAGACAACCAACACACAACCAGCACAGTACAAGCTTTTCACAGCCCGCTGCTCTGCTCCCACCAAACTGTCAGCAAAGGAGAGGGCGGCGGGGGAAGGAGACATCAACAAGGAGGCAAAAAGGAATCAAATAAGAGTGAGGGGACGAGAGATAAAAAGTGACACTTGATGCGGCACACAGTTTGACAACTAAATATGAGCGTAAACACAGGCAAAACTCAATATTAAAACAAAGACTTCAAGCTGCCATCCAAACTGTCTGGAAATATTATCTTTCTTCGTGTCCTCCTTTGACACCTCGATCCATCATAGTCAAGACCTGACGGGTGACCTTTTTAGACGATTACCATGACGGGAAAAGTATAAAGTTTTTTTTTTTCTTTCTTCTCCCCTACATTCTCATCTCACTGCTGATCTTCCACAACCTCACAGTCTGACAATCTGAACAGACCTGATAATTTTGTGACTCAAATAGAACAACACTGACTCTACCTGCATTTGTTTCGGAGTTATCTCAGTTCAGTTGACTTTATTTGCACCCATAGGTAAGATTTGTTGTGCTGCAATTTTCAGTTGCAGCGTTGATACGTTTAAAGTCCGTTGCTAGGGCTGGGTTTTGACACTAAAACTTTTATCTTTTTCTTTACCTGGAGAAGGAGGGAATATGGAGTCTGGATTATGTTTTTTGTACTTTGACTTGTTTGGCTGCATCAGAATCATTTAGGATTAAGCTTTCAACTGGAGCGATGATCAGGAGGATGCTACGGCAAAGTTTGGATGTTATTATGTGTTTGCCGGCATTCTTATGGGTAATCTTCATTATCATATTTTCAAAGAGCAGGAACTTCACAATGGTTCTTTTGGGAAAAAACTTTTTCAAATCTGCTCATATCATTAATTTCCCCAAATCCCGCACGAGTCTTTTTACGGTACTCATTTTGGGTTTCTTCTCGGTCTTCCTACATTTTCCTGTTGACCTGCCCGTGTGTCTGGTAACACTAGGAGACACCAGTCCTCTGCACAGCCATTCGACTCCAGTCTGAGGCGCTTAAACAAGCCTGCCTGGAAATGAGTGCAGACAGCCCGGGATTGTCTGGCTTGCTCAATCAATTAGGACAGAGAAAGAGGCCGGGAGACAGAGGCAGCTGGGCGAGGGGAACGCGTGTGGCGGTGCACGGCTTTTAGCGTCCTCTGAAGTTTGATAAAATGATAAGTGCATTTTAGAAGCCGTGCCAGACAAAACATTAATCTGAAATGAAACAAAAGACAGCTAACAGGATGCTACTTCTGATGTGTTCCCTTTCCACTTTCGCTGCTCTATATTGTGATCTAAACTCGCTCAGGATTTATGTCTTTATTTGTATAAAATGATAATGCATAATTGATAAATGTTTGCATGTTTAAATAGGAATGGACTGATATGGATTTTTGAGCCAATGACTGTGTCTAATATGTGACCTCCTGCTATGGCTGATTATTGATATTTGTCGATCCTGATATTTGCATTTTAAAATTCATGGCAAACTTACTTTTCTTTTCAGTAAAAAAATGTATATTAAAATATTTTGTGGCATTATTACGCAAATATACATAATATTTTTAGCTTAACTGTTTGGTTATTTCCATTTTAGTTTGGTAAAAGAAGCTAATTTTCTTTGAGGAGCAATTGGGACACAATGTTCCGACATCATCAAAAAACGTTATTATTCAATCACAATGTAGCGGCGGACCAATGGCAGTGCAGCACCATACATTTTGGCCTAATTTAGCACATTTTAGCTTTTGAAAAACATATACACAGGCTATTTATGGACGGTAATGAAGTCCTTTCTCTTAACTGGATTTTACAATAATTTCATTTCTCTGCTTCTTCTGCTGTCGTGATGCTTCAACCAATCAGCTTCAAATGTTCATTACAACATTCTGCCTTTTCCCAATAACTTTCAACGAAACTCATTACAGATGATTTGTAGAACTCAATTCAGAGTGCTACAGATCTGGCCAAGTTACTGACAATTTATGGACTCAGAGAAAGAATACACAATAACATAACAAATGTAGCAAATCTGGAACGATTTATAATTAGATTAGAATAACAGAGAAAACAAACTTGTGAAAAAGAATAACCAAACAACTGCAAATGAAGCTAAATTCATTTGATGTGAGAACAACATAAAAAACAACATATTATAATAAATTACGTGCGTCCTTTCAGACTAGAATAGATAATGCCAAGCTTTGGGACCTGCAGACTAAACTACTTGTTTTTGACTTTGTGAGGCAGGATTAAAGTGGATTGTTGGCTCGTACAGCGGAATGAACGATGAGATGAAGATGTTTTCCGTCACCTGCGGGTCTTCCTCTGACTGTAAGTGAGGATAAACTGCCACGCTCCAGGGTTTGGAGCATAACTAAATGACCTGTCTGCGAGAAACTTCAAGAATATAAATGACACAGGGATTTCCAACTTTTAGGTTTTCCTGCATAATGATTTCCCTTTTAAACTGCCTAATTAGAAACACAATATCAATCCATTACAGTCTTCTTGTAGGATTTATGTGCCTCCACAGATCTGTCAAAGCACTTCTATAGTTCGCTTTTGGGCAAAAAGTGTTCCCATGCCACTTTGAGTTTGACTTCTGCCTAATAATTTATCACCAACAGTAAATAACAGTTGTATTTGCCAACTATCTATCTTCGGTTCACATTTTCCCCAGATATGTCAGCGATAACTTGGTTTTGGAAGGCTTCGAGACAAATGATTTTCGATTTGGGGACTTTGCCATCTTTGAGAGTTTCGCAAATTGATACCAAGGGTGAAAGGGAAGACGAGAGGGAGGCGTTTTTGTCCTGCAGTGCTGTGATCAATCTTCCAAGCGTGAGCATTTTGTTACAGAATTCCTATCCGTCCGCAACCTCCGCGGGGAGCTAAAGGGGTTTGAGGGCCGAGTGGCGACTCTAGTGGTGATTGAATTAGCTAAAAAGGGAGGCTTCCAGTATGCCCCACTAGCAGTTTTATTACAGAGGGAACACGGAAAGCCTTACCTATGTGCCAGGAGAATTAGGTTATAATGAAATCTCAGACCAAGAGCCCAGCGAACTGGCAGCTTTCTTTTCATGCCTGCGCTCTGGCATAGTGAGGGAAATTACTTGAACTGAGTGGAAAGAGTCATTTAATAATTTGTAAAGGTTTGCAAATTTGCTTAAAAACTTAGTCAGGAATCAGACCAAAAAAAATGAGCCTCAACAAATCTCACAAAAACATGGATTTTGTCAGAAACAGGCAGAACAAACCTTTGCTACAGACATAGAAAATTCAGCTTTGTCATGAAGACATCAGTAGAACCCTCAATCTCCCTAGTATTTCTAACATTGTCATTTTTGTTGTTACAACACACTTTCTTTTGTTCGATGGTGGTCAGGGTTGCCAGACCTCAACGTCCATGCCAGTGCAAGCATGTTTGTAAAATATATGTGAAACATATGGTGCAATTGTATTTTGCACTCTACTTATGAAAGTAGTATTTCTTATCACTCACCAGCACATACTGTAGAAGCAGCACACTGATGGTCTAACTTGTCACAAAAATGTACAACTACACATTTTATAATGCTATAAGGTTCTCAATTCTGCAGGAAAGACAGCAAACTTGCAAAACGCTGTTTGTACAAGTAAACTGTAAATGGACTTTACATTGTGCTTTTCCACCTTTCAAGTACTTTTACATAATGAACAATTCCAGTGTATGCTTACAACCATGCGTCTTGCTTAACAAAAAATGACAATTCATGTAATCCCAAAGTTTAGTGATGCAACTTTTCTATTTTTGTTGGACCATGACATTATTAGCCATTTTATTTAGGGCTAGCCAATTGTATTACAAATCAAATTATAAGCTCATATCTCTTTTTGGATTAAATCATCATTATATGATTTTCAATATCAATAGCTAATGCAGCTGTCTGTTCATATACAGACAGTTTTAACATAAGCACCTCTCTTATCAGTCATCTTTGTCATGCTCTGATGAATGACACCTGGACTAACCTATTACTGTAAAGTACAAACTTTCTGAAAAAGAGGACAATTTTTTGTTTAGCTGAAAGGCAATACCAAAGCAGTCAGTATACATTAATTGTGAAATCAAGATTGTGACCTGACTCCTAGAAAATTGTGATGTATTTTGCCTTATCGCAAAACCTAAACTCCACACTCTACAACTTATATTAAATACATGTAACTGTTTTTGTAAAGATTTGAACAATGTTGCCATCTTCAAAACGGTGCTCTGTGCAACTTTTGTCTGGAATAAATACATCAAACTGGTCAGTTTGATTTAATAGTTAAAACCAAATTTTGATGCATTCGAGTGGACACTTGCTTGATATTTACTGTCATACTATGGAACATCCTAGGCAGACCATCAGAAAAATATCATATAGTCCTATCCAAGCAGACGGATACAGCTCTAGTTTGTACAGTAAGAAAAGGTTAGGATGAATCTAGGGGCAATGTTTACTGGAGATAGGTGAAGATGTTAATCTGTGAGTGATGTTTGTTCTGTAGCAGCCGTATAATTGAAGTGAAACGTGTTACGTTAGGCTGGCTGCGCACAATCCACAGTCAGATCTGGATGAGTCTCCTGCAGAGTTCAAAAGGGTTGAGACCAGGCATGTGGCGTCAGGACCGACTGCTCAGCATTTTAGATCTCGTATTCACACAGTCAATGAAAATACAGCACATCCAAAAGAGCTGTGTAATGCTATAGGTAGTAATACAACTTATAAGACAATGACTACAGACAATGATAAAGTAGTTTAAAGGACAAATGTGTGGAATAACTGCATTGTTCTTGTCCTTCAAACACACTCCTCCACTATGGAATTCCATGCACCAGAATCAATGAAAAAAACATGTTGATCACGAATTCAGTTAGAGCTCCAGCTACCAAGAAATAACTCGTAAAATAATCAAAGTGATATGCCTGATATGCTAAAGCTGCAGAAATACTCATAGCAAGTCATTTATGGACTTAAAACTGAGGATCAGTGCAGAAGAGATCTACCTATGATATCAAATATCTAAGACATTCAAACCATTGTTTTCTGAGGCTTAGAGGAGTATGCCATACTGATTCCAGCTGCTTTTTGATAGAAAGCAATGTAGAACAAATTGAAAACTCAAAAAGGTGACATGCATATGCATTAATAAAAGGAAAATTAGTTAGTATTAATATTAGAGAAATTCATTTATCAAGAATTAATAAGAACTATATGACAAAAATAGCAGTTATGTTTTTGGACTGCTACTAGACTTTGATTTTTGCAGGTTTTACCAGAGAATCATAAATACCAAGAATGTTTGACGTATAAAGCTTTACACAAGTCAATGATATTTGTGGAGCTTTTACTCAGTTACAAAAATGGACCAAAACCATTTTTGTCAGGGCTTCAACAGTCGAGGTCGGTTATTACTATGCTATTGAGAATAGCACCTTGAGAAAAACACCAGAAGTAAACTGAAAAACAGAAAGGTTAGTTGCTAGTGACAAGATCTATTAAATTGAAGCACAATTTTAGCCTTGGGCTTCCAACACTAACACAGTGGGCCATCTTTCGAATGCTAAAATATGTTTTGATTTGTCCTGCCCTATTCCTGTTCCAGTAGCAGCAGCTGTCAATGCAGTTTTTCAGTGCATTTTGACCTTGTGAAATAAATGTGTGATACACGGGGAAAAAAAAGAAAATGTCTAGCATTGAAGCTCCTGATTTAAGTGAAAGAATCTTTAGTTTGAAAAAAATATTTCAAATACACAACCATCCAAATATATTTAAGATGAATAAGATAAAATATTGAACCAATATTTACAACAAACGAAGAATATCTATCTACAGCAAACTATGCAACTTTTATGTAGGGTCCTTCACATGTATATATCAAGCTTAGGATGATATTACTTTTTTAAATAATCTACAAAGAAATTCAGGTTAGGAATGGGGTGAAACAATAATATAAAATTTAACAAGATAAAAAGAGGGTACATTTTGCATTGTTGTATAATCAACAAAAAGGCACTTCTCTTCCAAATCACAACTAGAGATGCACCAATTTTGATATTTTAGCTTTGTTGATACTTGAGCTCGAGCTTTTTAACAATCAAAACTCTGTTAACTCTTTGGAAAATGGGTCGTATAGTGTTAAGACGTTCCAGTGGAAATCAGCCAGTAATCTTACCCAGTTAAACTGACTACAACATCATCTCGACCGATATCCAATCCAGGAAAATTCACCTTGATCAGCGCCGAAAGTAAATACCAGAATCTGATTGGTACATCATTAATGACAACACAAAAAAAAAAAGTAAAAAAAAACAACACAGGGATTCAATGAATGTAGGCCAAAATATTGTCCGATATTGTGGCAGAATATCACTATCACACAATGTCTAATGCAAGTTACATTATGTTACAGTGTTCAACTTTATGCCAAACAGAGTATAGCATTATTAAATAAGTCTGGTTCACCATTATTCAAATAAAGGTTTACTTATTTGGGGACATTAATCATTGAAATATGACGGGTGCAGTATACAACACATGTAGAAACTTAAAATATCTCTGCCCTGTTTTTTTCTGCTGTTAGAAGCCTTTACACTCAGTGGACACAGAGGTGACGCCAATTAGACCGTGCACAGGTTGGCTGCAGCGGTCCGGACTTGGAACCTCACCCACTTAACAGATTTTCTGCCCGACGACCACATTTATTCAAGTGAATCCGAGTCAGAATTATCATTAACAATGCTACTCCTTCGAGTCCCTGCTCCCAAGAGGAAAGGGTAAAAATAACATGGCTTACAGGCCTAAAAATACTTCTATCAGATGTCTTTGTTAAGCACTTGATCATGTTTGCACGTGTTGTGTCATGACCACTTCGCAAACATTTAGTTCTTAAAAATAGAAAGTTACGGGGTTTTAAAGTGTGGAAGTGTCACATCTAATGCCAGTGATATGGTTGGGAACTTTGAATATACAAATACACAACAAATCAATTGCCAGTGAAATATACAATTTGACACTAAAATTGTTTTTAAGGTAGACAACAACAAAAGTGTACAATCTGCGCCTGGTATCACTGAAACCACTTTAACTTTGTGTTTAAAAATAAAAAAAAATCATTTGTTAATACTGGTGGGAGGCAAAGCAATTTTCACAAGATGATATGAAAGAGAAATTTAAAGCAGCTATCACATAAAACTACAGATGCATCGTTACCACAAATCATTTGTTTGCACTTTTGTTTTGTTTTTGTTTTCACTTTTTGTTTAATAGCAATGTTTTTCTTTTAGATCTATTAGAATCTTGCAACCTCTTGGAAACATTAGTGGAGATATGTTCATACATATGAGCAATTAGCCTGTCTATACTTAATCCAAAATAATATGTCCAACCTTGTGATGTCACATTGTGATAGTTTTAATGTTAGAGTTGTTTGTCCCTTAGACGATAAATTGGTTGATGAAGTCTTAGTTGGTCAAAATTTGTTTTGGTCAACTAATTCTTTTTATTAATTATAAGGATTTATACTGAACAACAATCAAAAGAAGTGAATTAGTTGAAGATTTGGGACTGCATTGTTAGTTCAATCTGCCTTTTATTTAGAAATACAGTGCTTCCTCTTCATTTTCTGTATAAAATGCCATTTTTATAGCAAAAAAAAAAAAAAAAAAAAAAAAAAAAAAAAAAAAAAAAAAAAAAAAAAAAAAAAAAAAAAAAAAAAAAAAAAAAAAAAAAAAAAAAAAAAAAAAAAAAAAAAAAAAAAAAAAAAAAAAAAAAAAAAAAAAAAAAAAAAATGCAAATATGAACATTTGGCTCAACAGATACAGACTATTATGTCAATTACAACTAGGATCGTGAACGATATGAGCGATATTGATCCAGGAATTTCTTGACAATCATCCTAGTTGTGTGATTCAGTTTGAAATTGTCATGAACAGAATGACAGGATTTAATCTATTTGTCAGTGAATGCACAAAATAGAAATATAGATCCTTTTTGAAATGAACAATCTTGTGATGTTCTCAAAAACAAACTGAATTGAATTTGAAAGTATTTTTACTCTCAGCCTAAATCACAAAGTGCCTACCAGAAAAGTTACTATTACAATTGTTAACACTTCTGCTCATTTTATTTTTTAATACAATGACTACTACACTGATTGCAATCACTTCCTCCAACTTCTATTAACAGTACTACACACTTAACTCTCAAAAGGAGCCTCTCTTGTCCTCTTTCCAGTTTTGGATAAAAGCCCTCTTCTTCCCTTGGGTCGTCATTTGATTGACTACGCTGATTATTCAACGTCCAAACTGCCACCTCGCGCTGATCAATCAGAATTTTCATTTTTGTTTTTCATTCTGTCACGTCAGAACATTTCTTGTTTGAAGTCTACTGACAAGTCTAAACAGAGTGACGAGTGATTTTGTTTTGTGCAGCAATGCTGAAATACAACAAGACCTTATGTAGTACAGACTGAAGACACAACTGGCTGAGGTAAATGTGTGCGAGCATCTTCTGTGTTGGTTCTGTATCTGACCACCGAGAGTGTGACAAATGGATGTGTCAGAGCTTGATGGAGCACCGCGATTGCTCCGCTAGGCACAAAGCTATTACACGACTATATAGACAGCCCAAAAAGAAAATCCTGTTTCAATCAAGCGCACATAATCGTAGAGACTAAGAGAGATGTTCGGCTTGTTGATAGAAGAGAGGGTCTTTCCCATAGAGAGGTGTTGTTCTGAAGCACTATATGAAGGCATTGCTTTTCTAAGTAGAAGCATATGGGTTTATCAAATAAGTTTTTGTGAATGTACGCTTATGAGGAAAACATTCTTTAATTTGGCAAATATATTATTCATCTATTAATAATGAGTCAGCCTGCCCTGGATCAGACTGACACGGCAAAGCGGTAAAGTGGGTTAAGTACCTTGCTCACAGGGCTGCACACGTATTGGGATTTGAAAATTACTGTTTAAAATCAGAATTCAGTTCACAGTGCACGTTTTGAACATGTTCATAAGCAGTTCTTTAGGAGAAAATACAAATATGAACTGGTGAATTCATAAAGGAATGCCATGCAGTTGTTTGAAAATGCAAATTTGCCTCCACAATAGAAATATATCATTTTTTTTTTTTTTTTTTTGGAAACTGGGCTATAAATTTCTTATTAAAACTAAAGAACCATTAGACCTGCTTCCTATAATGTGTGTGGATTGTTGTTTCTTGTTAAAGTAGCTATGATGTTTCAAAATTTGACACGTATAACTCAAAATGTACATTTTCCTTCATACCAGCTACAAGGAACTGGGTGGAGATAGGGGATAGGTGAAAACAGCAGTTTTCTGAGCACTCATCAGTTGCAGGACTAAAGCATGCATGAATGAACAACAAAAACAACATTAAAAATACATTTTGTACATTCCGTCTTGAAAACCGGTTTTAAGATTCTTCATTCAAACTAATTACAGTGTATTTTTCAATAACAAACCTGCAGCTTATTCCACTTTTGTTTACTTTAGCCAATAAATGTCTGTGAACATTTGGCAAATCTGGCCAGTAATGCTTCTGGCACATCTCTGCCAACTTCTACTGCCTGGCCATTGTATGCTAAGTAGCCTATTCCAGAAATCACATTTGGGCACACAATCATTCCTGGGAAAGGAAAGTGAAGTGTCTCTCTCTGTGTACAAGGTTAGAAGCAGACACAGACCGTTCTACCTTCTGAACTATCATAACCCCAAATCACACCTGCAGTAATGACTGACTTTACACAACACACAAGTGAAAGTACAGTGTAGCTACAGTGGTGTTGGCCTTGGGCTGACTTCCAGTGACCAGTGGACCACTACGACACACTGTGGTGTTAGCAGAGAGCGTGTGTGTATTTATGACAATATAAATCTGGTGACTCCTGGAGAAACTGCTTGCTTTTGGGGACATTTGCCACAGAGCTACAGATATAAATCATTAAAGAGGGTTGATCTCAGGTTATGTTTGGGTTGTGACATGCTTTGCTCCAACAACTCCAATGTACTCAGAAAGCATCTATTCCCAAGCTCATCTTTTAAACAAGCCAGTGGTTCACAAACTTTTTGCACTAAGTACCACCTTTACATAATTTTAGGGTTTTCAAGTAGCACCATATCTAAACACTTGAAGCGTTATCTTGTCAAGTGGCGCAAGTTGAAATACTGCACATGTGATCTGCAACAACTTACTCAAGCTACGCAAACCCAATCTGTGATGTAGATAAAAGATTTCATTGAATAACTTGTTCAAAGCATAAAAAAAAAAGTAAAAATAAACACCACCCCAAAAAAAAACTAGGACGCCGACAGCGATTGCGTGACTATTCCATTTTTGTAGCATCACTTTCAAAAAAGTGATTCACAATGGTCCTGAATGATTTGCGAAGTGCACAGCAACTGTATAACCGTTACTCACCACGAGCTGCAGTCTCACAGGTGGTTCTTTTCTCATTTCAATGAACTATCCAATGCAGGTCACAATTTGCAGCATGACTGTTTGTGTCCACTCAGCAAGTAAATCATGGTATTTATTGTTGCAAGTAATGTGGGGAAAAAAAGAATATTCCAACTTGTTGAATGAACACAGATGAGTCCAGAAAAGCAGTGTTCAGGTGATACACGACACAAACAGTGATGACTGGCTGCGTGTGCATGTTTCTCCACTCTGCGCTTTGACCCGGACTGTTCACCAGTACCTCCGGTCAGCTGAAGCCTATTAAGAATGGTGGTGCTATGAAGGTGGATTATTCATGCATTTTATATGACTCCTAAACAAAGGGCTTGCTAAAGGACATGTTAAACTGTTAATGCTTAAAAAGATATTGCTATAAGATACATTGTTGTTCAATGAAATAATTTCGTTCATGTGACGACTTGCTTGGCATGACTTGTAACTGTGGCGCAAGTTCTTTAATAGTTAAGATCAAATGCGCTGTATTTCAACTTGCACAATAAGCTAGGGCTCTTTATGTCTAAACCATAATGGATGGATAAGAAAGTTGTCTCCCTAAGTAAGAGTGTGCCTGCCCTAGATTGGATTGTAACCTTTAAGGCGCCGGGGATGTTCATTTGAAATACAATCCAGTAAAAATAGACTTGAAACATTAGCCTGTAGAATCTAAACTCATATCTGACTTTATTTTACAAAACCGCTATCGGGAATTTTCTAAGCTATTGAAAGAATCATAAACCAAGAACCTAGAGTCTGGAAACAGAGAGCCAGGAATGCTAAAAATGTAATTTGTCACTTTAATGATTAAATTAGCTCATCACAGCAACTGTCAGCGAACACATCACTCATAAAATCAGGCGCTACATAAACATCACACAGCAGACAGGGCTCTATTGAAGTTATATCTTTGGATCTCCTTTTCAGACTGAAGCCCTGGCATTTGTCTAGACCCTTGTTCATCTTTTGAGGCAGCAAAACCATGAAAAGATTTGTCTCAGAAATCTTTCAGTTGATACATAATTTGACCCACAAAATCATGTAGTTCAAATTATCAAAAAATTAAAATGACATAGCAGGATCTCAACAACCCCTGACGTTTTGTTCTGAATTCAAAACACATTTTATTCACCTCATTAACTTCGAAGGAGCAATTATAGTTGGTCTCGGCTCGCCAGTGACAAATCATTATGCCGCAGTTCTAATTTCAAATGTGTTGAGATACAGTATACCCACTTAAAAACGACCAAGATCTTAAGAAAAAGCAAAGAATGTGTGATACTTGAACTCTCTTAACATGGAGAGTTGTTGAATCACAATAAGAGTTTGAAAAGCTCTCAAAGCTCTCAAAGATGTCTGACTGATGAGTTGTACAGAAAATACTTACTCTTTCTCATATTGACCTTTGCTGCAGCTACATTATCACTTGTCATCGCGGTTTGTCGTTTTGAGGGATGATCAGGGGAGATGAAATGGAAAAGACCATAACCTGCTCCACAAACTTCTCTGAGGCAAAACACAAACAGTATATTTCCTGCTTTCCAATTGCAACTGGAGAAACACTGCTTCTTGTTTGGACAATTACTACCAGTTACACTCAGAGCATGGTTGAGGCTGACAAAAGATGTAGTTGGGAAAAGATGACTTGAGCATATTGAACAGATAATGCATGAATAAAGTAATTTTACAAAAATAGCAAATCAACACTAGAATGAGATCTCAATTTGATTTTTATGTCTATATTTGCCAGCTCAACCAGGACCGTCCAGGAGCTACTGTTTTGGGTGTTATGACCCAGTAGAACATGGTCTAGTAGTCATATCGCAAAGAGAACTTGAGGTGATTACATCTGCTCATAAACTTTTGTGAGCTTTTCTCAAAGTTTTAAGAACCGTCATCAGTGTATAAAAGCTATATCTAAATCCAGAGCAGCAAAAGAAACAGATTCAGATTCAGTGACCTGTTGAAAGTTTGTGACCCCGGGAACATTTTTTAAAATAAGTTCTCCCTTTCTCAAGGACAAATCACAGCCTGGGACTTAACAATGTTTTGAATGTTTCTGTGCAGTGGAGGCGACAAGGACAAAAATGACAACAAACAACCCACCATTCTGTCACTATGTCAATATTATTTACTGTTTGTATAGCTCTGAATGCAACTGCTGAATTTCAATAGAGTTAACGTCATTTGTGTTAAACAAGTTTGAAAATAAGGTAAATTTGTGCCAATTTATAGACAATTTTAAGATAATTCACAATGTTTGCTACATTTATTAGGTGTTATGCGGGATGTACTTACTATACTCACTATATTTAATAAAATATAAACAAGTGGGGTAAAAGCCTAAGTGCAACAATTCAGTTTTATGATGATCTGACTGCTGTGCTAAAGTCAGTCAACAATTTGCATCCTTATTCAAATTAACTAAAACTAAAGCCGAAAAGATCATCATAAAACTCACAGTAAATCCATGTGTCATTCACAGCCTGACAAAAGCGGTTTTATGAAAGGTATGTGTGTTAAAAAAACACAAATCTATAGAGAAAACGTGAAAATCACATTATGGCAAGTGAGATTATCGCAAGAATAAGATCCAAGTACATTTTTATCACTATACTGCATGGAAGACAACTATAAATGCAAATATAAACACTTTCTTGAAAACGTGTTTGCCAACGAGTAATTGGTTTAGAAATGAACATTCAGTGCAAATGCAACATTGCAAGCACAATCAAATTTTGTGACATTCTGCTGAGTGCAGTAAAAATGAACATTTAGTGTCCTTTTACAGTGACCAGCCTAACGCTCACCAGCCAATCTTTGAGTTCTTCGGATAAAATGAAAGCAAAACTTAAGTGTTTGGTCAATGTAATTATGAAGCTGGAACTAGGAGTGTAATAATGTGAGCCAAAACAAAACTCGTCCCAAAAACCAGGACTACGTCAGGTCAAAACAGTGCCAAAATGTTGCCGCTGTCCCTATTCAACCTGCAAACTCCAAACATGAACAAATTTCCACTAAGTCCACATTATTTACCGTCTGCTTCCTCCAAATGCAACAGCTGAATTCCAATCCGTTTTCACATCCCTGTCTAAAGCACAAATCTCCTTCCTATCCAGAGCAAACAGGCTATATTCTTCTCTCCTTGGTCGCTTCTACTTATTTTATTCATATATTCTGCTCTGTCGGTCGCCCTGCTGCTAATAACCTCCTCACACTTAGCTTCCCATGTTGCTATCTCACTATCTACATGCACGCCCCTCTCCTCACCACTATTCCCTCCGTATTTTAACTTCCCCTTGTATTCCGGGCACGACGCGGGTTAGCCCAAAAAAGCTGTCCGGATATGTTGGGCTGTCAGCGAGATGCCGGGAGGGAGTGCGCTGGATATCGGCCTTGGCGTGTCCCTGACAAGAAACAAGCCAATTAGAAGGATTCCCCCAGCACTGCTTAAGCCCGGTTATGGCAGAGGTCCCCAAGATGAACAGCAGACTGCGAAATCATCACACCTTTTTTATAATACAGACACCACTTTTAGGATTGAGAAGTTGTTCAGAAATACAGTAGAACATACTTTTGAGCTAGAGATTGCTCAGAGACACTTTATTTTGAGCGATCCTGAGTTTCTCTTAATATTGTAATTAATAGGATGAGAACTAAGATCGTTGTAAAGATGGGTAATGATGAGCAAAGTAAATTCCATCAAATATTGTTTTAACATCGCCTGCTTTTGTTGACTTTCAAGACAAAAATATGATGGACCATTAAAAAACAAACTTCTAAGATAATTCAAATTGCTTTTATTTGTAGATTAGGCACTTGATTTTTCTCTATATCTCAAAAACAACAGCAAAGACGTCATCCTTTTTTTTTTGGGACGTTGCCATGGCAATTCAAACACAGTATTTTGCTAACCCACAAAAGCAGAGTGCGTCAGCGCACTGAAAACTGTGTCTACAAGCAAGCCGCGGTTGTAGTGGGTCAGTAAACTTGTGCCAACAAGGACTTTGTCAGGTACGCGTCTAAAAAAATTAAGCACCCACTTGCCCATGTGGCAGAGCATTCTAGTTGGCATGTGAAGCATAAAATTCAATCTCTGTCTTACACCATTTATTTTTTATTCAAATAATTCATAGCAGAAAAATCGGAGAAACCAGAAGCCTTGTTTTAGGTTCCTTCACATTTTCAATTTATGTTCACAGGTTTTTAGGGAATTAGCTCTTTGCACGGAAGGTCAGTTGGCTTGTTTTTATTCAAAATGCATAACTTCTGTACTTAGGAGCATTTCCTATCCAGTTCATTTCTATGAGGTTTTCATTAGACAGTGAACAGCAAGTTGTGGTGATTTCTCTGAAAACATGTTAAAGACTTGACAAATGAGAAGAATAATTCACTAAAGCACACTGGTGTGTTTATAGAAAGACATATTTGTGTCTAAATGCTAAGGCTAACAGAAAATGCTCACAACTACAGAAGTTAGCTATTTTGAATACAAACAAGCAAACTGAAGTTCCAATTTCCAATTTCAAAATAAAAAAGTAAGACACGGTTTCTGACGTCTGTTAAAGAAGGTTTAGACTACAGGTTTAGCTCCAAAAGAATTTTCTTCTACAGACTGGGTTTATTGTAGAAAAAAGAGGACTGTCCAAAAGATGTCCTAAATTTTGGAACCACTTCTCTATTGACAGAGGCTCTACCATTTAGTCTGAGAAAAGCCATGAAAAGAGCAATGACACATGACTTACCAGACACATAAAAAAAAAAAAAAAAACGTTACTTGCAGTTCTTATAAAGGATTGAAAAAACATGAATCAAGCTGCATTCAATAGCTCATAGCCAAGAATGCACAGAATCACTAATCAAAGCTGAGAGAAGCTAAATGCCCCGCAGATGAAGTTGTGATTTGGGATTATACTGTCTTTGAGCTGCACTGTAGGCTTCCACTCCAGAGCTCACTATCTGCACTGTGAAGGACACACAGACTTTTGCCCCTCGCTGCTGTTCAAGTCCCACTCGCTCGGCTAACAGTATTAACCATGGAACAAGTGCTGTCAGATAAGCCTTGTGGTTGGGGGTTTGTGCAATCAATTACTGTGAACAAATATTGCAATGAAGAGATTGTGGATTAGTGTAGCAATCTGAGAGAGTGTGTAGATTTTATCATGTTTATCACCAATATCCGTGTTAGTGGTTGACTTCACATGGCTCTCAATGGAAATTAAACGCATAGTTGTCTTTCTTCACAATTACAAAATATAAAATCCAAGAAATCTTAAGATATCTTTTCAACAACTTGTTTCAGTTACTAAAAATACCATCATTTGCTTGTTTCCATGGATACAGTATAATGCTGTACTGTGGACCATTCCATAGCAAAATGTCTACTAAGACATGACTAAGAAGCGATATACACTTCACCAGAAGATATTTTTTGCACATTGTTTTATATGACTGAAGTCAAAGTATTTGCTTATTCATCTTTCGTAATAAAGATAGACCACTATATTGTCCGGCCAATTGTCTGGGGTCGATATTTCTTTTTTTTTTTTTTTGTACATCAGCCATATCAGCTATCGGCCTCAATTTTGGCCGATATTTGATCAGGCAGTTGTTTTGGGCTTTTCCTCGGTGGGAAAGAAGCACTCACAGTGATCAACTGAGTCCGAGTTGGTTTGGAGAGAAACAATAAGACTCTCTCTCCATTCTTAAGTCTGCAGTGTTTTATTTACATGTTTTATTCTCGTTCTATGACTATGGCAAATGTCAGCATGAACAATATGAGAGTCTTTCATGATGCTAGGAAATGATTGTTTCTTGGGCCAAAATACAATCGAGCACCATTACATTGTGTGAAAGAGACGCACATGTACTGAGGTGAATAACAGTTTATGTTGAAGGTTTGTTTGGTTATACTATCTCACCACAGCTATGCTTTTAAAACTAAAAAAAGGAAAATTGGCCTTGAAAATTTGCCATTATCGGCATCGGCTGACAAAATTTTGAAATTTTGTTAGCGACATCGGAAAGAAAAACCCATATCGGTCAATCTGTAGTTTGTATTGATCTATGTTTAACAAAGAAAAGTCCACTGGGATTAGGATCTCTTTTTCAGAGAATAGTAGAGAAGAGGAGGGAGAGGTGTGGAGTCTTTTGGACATGTTTCTAGTGGTAGGGGAGACCGAAACGCAAGGAAGAAACTTACACAGACAGAACATGTAAACTCAACATAGAAAGGCTGCCTGGAGCTGAATCCAGGACTTTCTTACTGTGAAGCAAGAGCGTTAACATGCCACCCTATTATAACATCATCTTTTATTTTCTTGTAGTTTTTACTATTTGTTCTCTAGTAATGACAAAACCACCTCTTCTAATACTGGATTTGTTACGATCTATACTAGTAATACAAGCTAAATTGTTGATCAAAATTCAATCAAAAATGACAGTATTTTTAGTCCATGAAACATCAATGGGAAAAAAACGAATAAAGTCCAGTCATTTGCTACAATAGAACCCTGGATGGAAACAAAAAAATAATTGTTCCAATCCAACTTTATTTGTAAAGTGCTAATTCCATAGGAAACATTTGTCAAACAACTACTTGTAAATATGTCACTGTGTAGTGTAAAAGCATGTTTAATGAAAGGTAATTTCAGTATTACCTTTATTCAGCTGAATAGCCTGCGTATGTGCGATGTCACAATCCTTATAGCTTCTTCTCACACATCAAGCTTAAAGATAAAAAGAATAACAGCTCATGCCCCAGTATAATACCAACACAAAGTTTTATTTATTAGTTTTATTCACTTGACAGTGGCCATAATAATATATTCCACCTCACAAAACTGCATGAAAAATGAGAAAATTATGGCCACTTTTACTGCCTACTTGACTTGTTTATGCTTATGATTCTGGTAATATGTAAAACATCTCCATTTATTGTTCTGCAGCAGAATATAGCCTAGTGTATATTATCCGTATGACATATGGCTATATCATCCGTACGAAATAAATGTGATAATATTAAATGTACCCGTGCATAACCTCAATGGAGCCATAATATTCTACAACTATTTGAGACAGCAACATTACTCACTTCTGCTGTCTCTTCATAAGCTTACACAATGATAAATAAAGTCTTAGAAATTGAATCCAACACCAAATTACCTCTCAGGAAAGGTACATCACTGCCTCTTGTATGCTTGTATTTTGTAACGCATTTTACGAGTGGAAATGCAATTTATTGTTGGAGAACTACAAGTCTCAGAAAACATGAGAAATGACTGAATATAAATAAATCGTTTCAGTGTGCTAGCTCAAACTATATACTATATACTGTATGTAGCAAAAAACCTGCAGTTTAGAGATGCACCAAATTAACAGTATTTATAATAAAATGCCAACATAACTGACTTGGAACAATTAAAAAGGAATAAATTCCATGTACTTAGTTTAGTAGCAATAGGTGTAGTGTTTTGTCCGACTTAAACCCTAAATTCATATTGGAAAATAGAATTACTGATCCATTAATTGAATTAACACTAACCCATAGCCACATTTCAAACAGAGCTGACAAATTGAGTTGAGTGTTGAGTAGTGTAGAAAGAAATTTTGAAAAGAGAAGTGGAATCTGAAGTTAGAAGGAGCAATGTTGTAATCAGACTTGGCTGTAATTGGTTGAATACATAAAAATGTCATTGTCCTCTGCAGAAAGTCACAGTCAGTTTTCAACCTGTAAAAATTCCAATGACCCCACTTTCTTTATTAATTATTTGTGTTCTCCACCTGATGAAAACAACTATCTAGCTCTTCATAATGTTAAAATAAAAAGTTGGAACTAGGGCTGGGCAATATTTCTATGATAAAAATCGAATCGTGAGCTCATCTCTGTGACAATCTGCTTTTTTGGTGAAATCGTCATATCGTGATTTCCTTAGCTCTGATTGATGCATCTGTCTGTTCAAATACATAGACCAACCTATTACTTTAAGTCTCAGAGTTGCCAAGTCCAAGTCTTTTAGCGCCTTTGGGCTCTTGCTTATTTGGACTGTGTTTTTAGTTCATACAATTAATGAATTTAGCAATTTTTCAGGTTTGATTTATAAAATATATCAATTTATATGATGGAACTTGACTTTTTTGCATGTTTTCATGTCTAAATGTCTCTATGAATGTCAGAAAAGCACATACTCTTGTTTTGCAGCAACACACAATGTTCTAATTAATCAATTATTTGATTACCTTTTTATTGAAGGGATGAGTTTGCTTTTTTCTTTGGGAAAATCTGGCAACACTGATCAGATTTTGACAGCTAGATTTAGCTATTGATTTGTATTTACCTATATTAAAGATAATAGGAAATAAACGCTCTACAAGAATCGTGATAAAACCGAAATCATGATCTGGCTCCAAGAAAATCGTGATGTTACATTTTTCCCATATCGCCCAGCCCTAGTTGGAACCAATCAAATCAGCCATTTTTTGATGAATCAGATTCACTTTTTACTCTTTAATATAAATTAAAAAGATCCCAAATAATAATAGGACGTTCATGGGCTTCTACTTGCTATATTTTTTTTTACATTTATAACGAGAAAAAGAAGGTTTACCTAATTAAAACCAATCAGATAACCCCAGCTAAAAGTACAAAAGCCTACACTTATGTGTAACTTATGTTTGTATTCTATTGACCTTATTCTGCCTTGCCCACTTTTCTTGACAGCAAACTTCTCGTTTCTAGCTAGATGATTGTCTGACTTACTAGACAATTTCAAACAGATATAACAACTGTTAAAATTAACCCAGCAACTGTTTTTTACAGACTAAGCACAGCTAAACTGGAAATGCATGGCCAAGAAAAATGGGTGGGGCAGAATAAGGGGACTAATAAGATCGCTTAACTTAAAAATATGCAGATCCATGAACTACTAGATGTTAATGTGAGAAATTCTCAGTGAAAATAGCCAGTTTGAGTTTTGTCTGTAAGCAGACTTTTACAAATACATTTCTCTACATACGGCTTTGTAAATAACAAAAACCCTGTTAGTCTCAAACTAGACATGAGTTTCATAATACATAACTAAATAAAGACATCACAACCTTACACACAGACACAACAAAACAAATGTGTTGCCCTGAGCGGAGCAAGAGTGTCTGGATATGCTCTAATATTTGGGCTGCCTCTTACATAACCGTGTCAATGCTGCCCCAGTAGATGCGCCTTATTGGCTTCTCCCAATCTCTGCCAATAAATAAAGCGGGATTATACCCTGCTTTATGACGGACAAGCATGGGTCTTTGTGGGGTAACCTGCTGTCACGGCCTCCTGTTGTAGAGTCATGGTGTGAAGACAAAACCCCACATTAGGCATTCTTAATCCCTTAAAGCTTGTTGCTGTAATTTAATAAATAAGCTGCTCTAGTGTTTGCCCGCTCTCCTCTGGCACCGCTGGGAAATGACTCATGCATTTGTAAGAGCGGGGCCTCTCTGAGTTCAGCTTTTTGTGGTGCCATCCATTCTCGCGGTCTCTCTTACAGCGCACCTCATCACAATTCAAATATGAAAGAAGTTCGATATAAAAATATGCTGTTAAAGTGAAAAATTAATGAACATAGTTTTGTTTACGGCGACAAGGGGCAAGGCTGGTGGGAGGCAATCAAAACAAGAACTGGTGACACAAACCAAGTTGAATGACTACATGGGAGATAAGTAACTTTTGCATTCATTGAATAGGAAAGTTTCAGGTAATTAAAAACACATAACTTGGGATAATGTATTCATGTGTATATAAAGAAGAATATTAGTGTTGCAATGACAAAAAGCACATTACATAGTTTGTTTTGATACATGGGGTCCATAATAATTCAAAATTGGACAGAAAAGAGTGCAAAATAACTCTTTTCTGTCCAATAGTGGAGGTCTGAATTCCATTAAATGAAGCTGTAAATAATAACATCAAAGCATTACCAACCATTTTCTAGTCAGAGTGAGCTTTAAGCTTAGATCTTATAAACTGTGATGTGATCTCAATAAAATGTTTTGTGCAATTATGTGAAGCTTTGATACATGACAGAACTTAAGTTTGTGATTTTACTAAACCACAATTTATGCAAAGACTTTCTGAAGATTTGGGATTGTTTTCTCTTCAAACTACTCACTTTGTTTATTTAATAGATTCATTAATGTTCTGACTTTGATCATTTTGCAAATCCCTATCCACAAAAATAATCTATATTCTCCAAAACTTTGATAGTCAGATAATTGCAGCCGATGTTTTTATCTTCAATGGAAAATCCCACAAGTTTCACACGGCAAAGGTGGATTTACATGCATGATGACTATTCCACAATTGGACAAAGTGCAAATTGTATCAGCTTAATTACGCAAACTGCCTGTAATAGAATGTCCAGTAGACTGCTTAAGACTCCAGTCTAAAAATACCTAGCCAGGCTGGTGCACCAAGTGCCTCCGCTCAATTTTATGTCACTCCAGTCACTATTTAAAGCATCACAGGACTGCAGATGGTGCCTCGAAAGCAGGAAGTATGAGAGGCCAATCAGCGAACAGGAGTGAAGCTGCGTGATGGCCAGAAGAAGCTTGATTTGAGATATCAGACTGTCTATGTTTGTGTCCTTCAACCTTGAGTCAAATATTAACATAGAATATAATATCATACTTTTTAATTCATAAACTTACCTCCCAGAAATGGCAACAATCACAGACACAGATGCTTAAGCCCTACTTCCTGGACTACAAACCAACCATGAAGCAGTGAAAAAGGATTAGCTTACCATGGCACGTCAATGGTGCAATGTCAGACAAGTGAAATAAACCCAGCTGATGCGTTAAAAATATCAGGAATCAAACCTACAACTATCTCACTGATGCACAAAAGCACCATCCACCTCTTAGAAAACATCTTTCCTAAATGTCAACTTCTCCAAAGTGTTAGTTACCTCTGCCTGGTGTCATTTCCAGTCGATGCCCTTGAAAGACCTGCTCCCGATCAATGCCAGTTCAATGTAAACGGATTTAATGAGCGCGAGCTTCGAGGAGAGAACGCATTTGCATCTTCAGAAAATTCCCACACTCAAACAAGTCGTTAGCAAACATAAGAACCTTTACATCCTCTTGAGGGCAAATCAAACAAGTTCTCCAGAATGACCCCGGTTTGACTGAAGAGGGCTGATTGACTTTACAGTGTGTTAACATGTGATCCCTCTACAGGCGATGCGGTCACGGGGAAGACCAAGCAGCGGTAATTAATTGATTGAAGCGCCTCCATCTTTTGCATGTAATTTTCACTTTAATTAAAACTATTCCCAGGTAAGCAGTGCTAATCGCATATAAGTGAGCCCATAGCAAGGATTCAGGAGCTCAGCGTGGTAATAAACTGTGATAGTAGCCAAAGCGACAGTAAAATCTGACTTAATATAATGTGAAGATAAACGCAGCATGGTGGGCTAATGCGCGGATGTCTTTTCAAATAATTAAATTAAAAGCCTGTAATGAGAATAGGTTACGGGACAAATATATTTTGTAATTTTGTATTGACAGTGGGAATTTAATTAAGGTTGGTGTAGATGGATTTTACGTTGCTAATTTTATGATAATATATTGCAATACACAGAGCTTAGTTAAAACTGCTTTTATTAGAAGTGAGAAGAAACACAAGACAATACAAGAATTTGACATAATTTATAAAAGCTAAAATTTGCATTTAGTTTCCGTTAGCCTCAAATTTTGCTTTGATTTTCCCAAAATGTGTAACTCATCAGCATGGATACAACAGAAGGTTGTTTTTGTATTCCAAAATGCTAGATTTGTTGATAACAAATACAAAACACCATTAGAAGCAATTAATCATGTTGCGTTGTTTGACTTTTTGTGGAGAATAATAAGTAGATACCATCACAGAGATTCTGCAAATCCAAACCCAAATAAGTACACAATTAATCTGTTGAAATTACAAAGTGAAGCATGTTGGTCTACAGTAGTTCAGGTATTGTGTTCCTAAAATCAGTTTCTGAGCATGAAACATCAAAAATATATTTTTAAACATTTGGTACATACTGTACATGGGGTGATTTTAATGTTAAATTGTTAACAACAAAAATTCAAAACTTAAACTTAGAGTTGACATCAAACTATGACAAATTGAGATCAATAATGTAAAATCTACTTTTCTCTGTTTTTAATCATGTTACTGCAGTGTTCTCTCATGATTAGTTTGTACAAAGTTGTATTTGAATTTATTCATGCATGTTAGAGTAATCTTGTATTGTCCTGCAGCTGATGACTGAGTGCTCAGAAAATCCCTGTCTTCACCTACCACCTATCCCCGCCCACTTGTCTGTATTTACTTGCCATCAGTCAAAAATTGAACTCATGTTAGACATGTAAAATAAGTAAGGCCCTAAACTGTCATGTGGACAGAAAACTACAAAAATAGTCATTTTTAAGTCTACGGCTAATTAAAATAAAATTTTACAGTGAAGAGGCGGGGCTTATCAGTTCTGCAGTTTTCAACAGAAAGTCAATGGACTCAATTCTGTTTCTATGCCTTTTTTGATAATTTTTGTGTTTGTTTTGTGAAAAAAAAAGTGAATTCTTCATCTATTTATGCCATAGTTTCTTCCTAAATATACAGAAAAATCACAATCGATCTCCTTTAAGACCACCACTTTAAAACGCAGATGACATTCATGTGCTTCACACATCATGAATTGAGTTAGTGCTCTATCTACTGGCTGCAAGAGGAATCATGATAAAGAAAGATTCACCCATCTTTCCTGATGTAATGTTTATATCGAGTCTGGATGATTTATGAACTTAAACGGAGATCTACCTATGACATCACAAATAGGACTTTCAGAACAGTAAACAGAAGGGACAAAATGGTCTCCCCAGCCGAAACTCCAGTTGTAAAATTAATGAGGAAGCAATGACTAAAAAAGGTAAGTTTTTCATAAAAATCAACTTTAAAGTTATCCAAAACAATGAGGAGAAATCATTTATTTTGTGGTCAAACATTGGTCAAATACTTCTGCTCTACTGTATTTCCATCTCACTCCAGAACCACATGACCAGCTCCATTTCTGTCCAGCTCATCATCTCATAATGACATGGAGGTACTAGGTGCATGGGACATTATTGAGGGATGCCATTGGTTTGTGACTGACAGCTGTGTCCTGTCTGTGCCGCTCTGATAGGCAGCTGCTTGTAGGGCCCTGTGTACTGCTGATACCGGCCTGTGTCTAATACGAACCCGATTGACTTCCTGTTGCTGCTTCCAGGTAGAAGAGGGGATTTAAACTATTTTAGCTCCCGAGATCTCCACAGCTCCCCCGGGCAGCTCACCTCGTGCCTTAAATATTAATGGTAAATGGGGGGGCAGAAGCCTGACAGCTTAATCATGGCAGTACCTCTCTCTCCCTTTCCCCTCGCTCCCCTGCTCAGTGCTGTGGGCGGCTGTCACACGACCTACATGATGTAATCGCCTCTATAGTCCGGATACGGGCCACTGGGGGGCTCGGGGACAGATAGAGAGGGACAGGCAGGGGAGAGGTCCTCTGGGATCGGCACTGGAGGATCATTTAAACTGACTATGGACTGAATAGGTGTGAAGTCAGATAGAGTCACTCAAACTGAAGGAGATAGCTCCCAGCAAGTCTCATTTTCACCTCTCACACAAATGTCACTGATTACAGACTCAAAGGTGCGCTGTGTCACTTTTGGTGAAAGCAAATGTTCTAACATGACACATTTGTAATTTAATTAATGTCAAAGGTAATATATTTGAAGCCATTCTAGAACAAGCAATAACAAAAAAAACAAGCAGAAGATCGACCCAAAAGAGAATGTTCAAAACAATTGTTTGTTTTGAAAGAAAAGTACAAAGTTGTTATTTTTGAAAATCTTCCGTTGTACTTAAGGCTTTATCCTCTACGTTGGTTGCATTAGGACATGGTTCAAGAGTGTCTTTGGGCAGAGCCATAGATCAAAAAATGATGAAAGTCATTGTGTGTGTAACTCTCTAATCAATATCATCTTGGCCCTGATCATTACAGTCATTTTGATAACACCCTTCTTTATGAAAATGTAATGTGCATTTAATAGCTATTGATTTAAGGTGATAACCTATTCTGCTGCCCATTCTATCTCCTCGTCTCCACGGCCACATCAAGCAGGCCACAGCAAATATTAAATGGGTTTTTTGAACTATTGTAAGATATAACAGTATTTCAATTGAATTCTCTGCAGTGCATAGAAAAAATCTCTTGGGGGATGGTAGACACCAATCCAGCTTCTCACATTCAGATACCCAAAATCAACCTACACAAGTGCAGGGAATGAAAATGGCTTTATTTATCCTTGAAGTACTATACGCAAGAAGATCTGAATTGTTGAAGAATATTAAAATTTAAATTTTTCCTAAATAAGCACACACATCTTTCCTGTCCACAAATGCACAAAACGCTTCTGTGTTGAAGTTTTTGAAAAGCCAAAATAGTCGAAGTACTTCTGTCAGCACATCCAAATTTGTCATGATGCAGCAGTATCATTGGTCCACACTCACAGCGGCCAGGGGTCTCTTCACATGGATTCTCAAGATTCATAAAGATTGCAATAATTCATCTACCAATATCCAATTCCTAATTTTGACTATGTCTTTCCCTTTCTGGTTTTCATTAAGCGTGGCAGAAATATAAGGCAAAAAAATATAATCAATAAACCCTTGCCCTCGAAATGCAATTACATCAAATATCAGCAAGAATCAAAGTTCATAGAATCAGCTTATAAACCAAACAATAACAAAAATTCAAGGCGCAGTGATAGCATCTTTGCAGATTATAGTAATTAACATTCAGAAAGTGCAGGCCCATGACACGCCGCAGTAACTCTTGAAATCCACTGCCATCTCAAATGTCACCCTCAGGTTAAATAATAGAGTGATTCTTCTCCTGTGAGCGGCAGTGACACAGACAGGACAGACACTGACAAGGGAAGATTGAACATTACAAAGACACACTCCTCAGAGACGTGAGCTCATTATCTGTCTTCAAGTAACTGGATTTCCCATGTGGATCCAGAGGTGTGGATCAAAAACATGCATATGAATATTCCATGACAAAAGCTATATATAGTAGTGTGATTTGCTCATGGTAATGCATTAGGGGCCAGAGACGAGGGACTGTTTTTCATTAAAAAGCAAACAGAATACGCTTTTGAAGATACGTATATAGTACAAGGGTAAACGATCAATACCTCACTATTTGAGTTTGTGCACACACTGTCCATTTGTCATTATCACAAGTAAAATTCCAAAAAAAGCCTCTTCACTATTTGATACCACAATACGGTGGCCATGAAGGGCAAAACATGCATACAAAGATGAAAACACACACTCTAATTCAAATACACATAGACAATTCTACAACACACATAGGCTACAGATTCAAATCCATGCTCGCAAATCCAAAAACAGGCACCCTAAAATTCAAAAACATGCGCTCAAAATCAAAAACACAATCCCAATTTAAGAACACACACAAATTCAAAACCACTCATCTTCCATTCAAAACATGCGCTCAAAATAAAAACATGTATCAATTCAAGAACACACACATTTCAAAACACGCACCCTTAAATTCATGTAATAAAAGGTGCTGTAAAAATAAAGTAAAACAATCCTAGCATTCCATTGCTAATTTAATAAGGCAGACACCTTGCCTCCTTCATGTTTTGGATTAAAAACACATCACAGATCAGCACCGGCAGCATGAGATGAGAGACTTCACAAAATTTGTCACTTTTCTCAGTGTTTACTCAAGGTAAGCGCAGATCTGTGAACCACGATGTCACTTGATACAGGGTTTCTAACTAATCATCAACTCTTACAAAAGGCTTGCATGCTCTTGTGTGTAGTATAATTTACTGTAACATGCCCTCTCCCAAATCATGGCCAAGTGCAATTCATACAACTTAGCACAGCTTATTTTCATTCATGTTGGACAAACAGATTTAGCAGGGACCCGAGGGCATGGTTTGATTGAGCTAGTCTTACTACACCCTTAGTTTCAACAAGAATCTATTGACAATCCTGGCCCCAAAAAAACAACTTTTACACAATTTAATCCTAGTTTGGGAATTAACAGAAATAACAATATGGCTATGAATGAAGTAAATGAATGTATGGGACATTGGGGCTGAGAAATAATTTGGAAAGACAGAGAGGTCCCAATTCAGTCATATAAACTAATTGGGATTTGGTAGGGATTTTTTTAATGAGAAGTTCACAGACAATCCCATGTCTGCAAAAACATAATTGGGAGCAGGAGTCGGACTTTTTGCTGTAAATGACAGAACAAGTTTTCTAAATCAAACAAAAGTAGAGATGTTTTAATACCTTACTAGTTTTGAAGGCAACTATTCAGATAATAAAACACAATATTTTTCTATAACTGATGAAAACTCGTTCATGTAAACTCTCCAAGAACACATTATGATCATGAAAGTCTATGCCCTGTTACATGAAAGTCAAACTTACCCCATTGATTGGATAGGTCTTCCATCCCAGCTCTCCAAGCACAGACGTGGTATCCAACAGCACCACTGGAAAAAGCAAAGGCAAAACACAGCCATTAGCTACATGTTCATACACACAGATTCCATTTCCATTACGGACATTGAAATATCTGTCCTAAGTGTGTTCATTTAAACATTTGTGTAGTAACAGAATCGCTGAGGTACATGAATATTTATGAGTAGGACAGTGAAAGCGCCAGTTTGCCATTTGTGACACAATTTAGGAGTTGATGGATTACAGTCCGATTGTTGTCAGCAGTCTATTCCCCAATGCGCCTCCTCTATCCACAGCTCTAAACCTTTATTTTGCTGCTGGCTGGGGATTTCGACTATTTGTATGCCACAAAATGTTTCATTATGCCCGCTATTAACCAGTGCGCGGCTGTGTTTATGAATTTGAATTTATTACACCTGGGTTGTATCGCCTCCATTGTATTCAATTATATCTGCCGCACAGTGATTTATTCTCACCTTGCAGCCAGTATTAAAAAACATTGCATTTCGACTGGTGAAAATATTGCCATCCTTGACAGTATTTTGTCTTGGTCTCAAGGACAGAAGATTTAATAATTCAGGAGGAAAGTCTCTGCCGGTGACAAGTGATTTACAATGAATGGGAGTCGACGCGGCTTTCCTGGAATTACCTTCGAGTTCATGCCAGCACAACACTGTTAAATAAAGATGGGAAAACACATTTAGGTATTGCTCAATGGCAATAGTCAGCAAGTGTTCGAGTAATATAAATGTAGAAAGCCCTTGTCAAACTCAACACAGCACAGAACAGAACAGCAGCGCTTTTTAATGGTAACTTTTGGGAGTCAAGTTCATTTCACTTTCAGCCCAAACAAGACGTGTCGATGTTGACCTGAACTTTACTGACAAACACAACAGACAAATGAGGAAACAAATAGCTCCAGTACATTCTTAAGATTTCAAGTTCACAATATCCCATGTGGCTTTTCTACAGATTTAGTGTTTATGTCTGAAAAAGGGATGCACCAATCCTATACTGGGATCGGACTGGTGCATCTTGAAGATATGCAAAAATGGAATATCAGGTATGTTGTTAGTAGTAAAAAGAAAACAATGAAGGCTTAAAAAACAACAATTTAAGAAAAATTACACTGTATATGTTCAAATAAAGAACGTCTCATAATGTTTGAAAGTTTACTTCAATTTAGTTGTTGATACTTGCACAATAAATCACAGTTATATGACCAAATATCTTATGCTTGATAAAAAAAACTACTTCTGTTCCTACACTAGTTTCGGTTGATATTGGTTAATGGAAGATACTTAACACAAAGTATCAAAATTAGTATTTGAACTGAAAAAGCTGGCTCGGTGCATAGTTTGAAACACACACGTTTAGGGTTTCAATCAAAGGGATTTGTTCCTGATTTGAAGGATTTGGCATGGCAACAATTCCTATAGCAATAGTTCAATACTGCGGTTGAAGCTGAAGTTGCAAAGTGCACCATTACGTGTCAACAGAATATTAATACACAGAACAAATCTATTTAAAAAAACAGTGTTTGTTGACAGTAAGCTAACACATGGAGTGTTATAAAAAAAGGTGATAAGCTTTGTAAAATCTCTATAAACACACATCTCTTCCAGCTCTTTGTTCCAGATGTCCAGCCTGATGTAGCCTGGACAAAGTCACTGTTTAATGTAGCGCATCATTTATTGTGTTTATGAGGAAACCAGATTGAGAATGATGAAACAAACAGTTCTTATCGTTCATAACACACACAGTATTGTTTTCTACTGCAGATATATGCCTTGTAACAGGAAGTTAAAGTGTGTAACATAAGACTTATTTTATTGATTTTTTTTTTTACATTTCTGTTTTGTGTCAGTGGCAGGAACTGGAGTCTTTTTAGCGGCCATATGTTATAATGAAAAATGTCATTCATTTACTGTATTTGACCCATCTTTGGTGCCATGGGGCATCGGTCAAGAGCAGTGTGCCTCTACGGAAGAGTGCTCGGCTTAGTCCAGACCTTAGCTGGATAACTTCGCGCAGCAGTTGGTGTCCATAACAAGGAAAGCCTTCGTTTTATTGTGTTTCTCAGCCTATCCAGTAAAATAACTTTAACTTGAATTTTACATCTTAAAAATCGCATCTGAGCCACCACGTCTTAGAAAAGTTGCTTAAAAAAAAACCTGAAATTTGTAACATGTAATAAGAAAAAAGTCTCTGCTTTTAGTCTTATGGCTAATTTGATTTGACTTATTCCAGCGTGACTACACTAAATTCTATGGCTACCGCTTCAAAACAGACAAACTGAGTGTTTTTTGTAACTCTGACCTTTAAGTTCTTGGTTCAAATGTTACATTGACGGTCTTTTGCCTCATATTGGTCTTTTCGGGAGGCCTAATTTTGCATGACTAAAATGTTGGTGGCCTCCTCTACTGAGGTTTAAGCTCCACTATCTCCTGCTCTTGTCACTTTCCATTTCTCCACTGTCTGTGTGAATGTCAGTGCACATCTTCAGAGCTCCTGCCATCTCCGCCAGCCCTCACCTGCTTTTTCCCAAAAACTCAGTGTGGGCGTCGTGACACTCAGGGCAGATTCAAGTCAGATGTGTCTCTGATAGAGTTGTTACAGCACCGAGGAAATATTCACGGTTTTATTTGAGCATTTGTAAAGATGGCACGAAGTTCAAATCCTGTTTCGGTTTAATAGATGAGTCCAAATGCCTGTTATAGTATTTTTGTAGGTTCTCAGGTGTTAAGAAGACACTAAGTGAATGAATGAGTTTGTTTGTTATTTGTTTGATTGCATGTTTCTGGAACTTCCCCATTTTGGGACAAACAAAAGGATATCTCATCTTATAAAAAATATTGCAACAAAACTGCCATTTTCATAATAATTACTTTTTGACACAGTAATTTTTTGGGCAGTACAAATGTCTTGGTAGACTAAAACCGTGTCCCTTTGACTAATTAGTGAAGTAAAACGGGGGTGTGCCAAAAATTTAATTGACCTCTATTTAACCAGGAAATTCCCACTGAGATTCAGAATTTCTCTTGCAGGAGAGGAGCTAATGAGCCAGATTAGGTCCAAAATTATTATTTAATTTTTATTTTTACTTTCTGGCTGTTTATGAATCTTTATTTTTGAAGTAATTTTTTTTTTCCATAAAAATAAGCTTAAAAATAAGCTTTGTGTTATTGCTACACATTTTTGTTGTCATGCAAGGCTGACATGAAAAGATATCAGATTTTAGTCAAAATAACTAAAAATTAGAGTGGGGATATTATGATTAAATATGCTTTGTCAATTTAAAATAACTAATAAGCATTGTGCATTTGAATTTTACATCACATTTCATTACACTCACATTCTCATATCTGTCCCAGCTGCCCTGGGACAAATCTACAGAAGCAAGGCTACTGATTGCATGCAAACATCAGTTCCATTACAGGCGATGTCAGTGAAATTCTTGCCTAAGGACACAAGAACATATTTTAAGTTCAGATGTGGGAGTATTATCTGTGGCTCATTCTTGTTTCTGATGTAAAGTAATTTTATTCTTGCTCCAGTGCTGTTTAGAGCAGATAAACTAATACAGTAGATGCCACATTGTAACACAAATATTGCCTTTGGAAGCATATATCTGATGTGAAAAGTTTGAGAATCGCTGCCTCTTCTCTGTAAAAGCCCGGCGCGTCTCTCCAGGGGCTTGTTTATAGCCGATCATTACTTCATATGTTATGACTCATTACGGCTGAATATGATCAGCAGCTGCCAACAACATTGTCCTCCACCACTCACTGTCTTGTTGCTGCCGCGCTAACCACACAAACAATGATACACTTTTTTAAACCTGGATTTGCTGTGTGTTTTCTACTCGGATAATGACCAGCTTTTCAGTCCGTCACTCACAAAATGTCCACTTACGGCTTCACAAGAGCTCCTCTGGGTGCTCATTATGCCAACACACAGTTTAATCAGTGACAATATCATGGATTCATCTCCATTAGAACATCATTGCTGTGGGAAAACTAGTTATTACAAATGAATGGAATTGAAAGGAAGGCTGTTTGGTCATGCAACACTATCATTAGCGATTACAGCATTAATGTTGAGTGATTGTAGCGCTTTTCATTGACCAGATCAAGGCCAAAGAAAGAGAGACTGTAATCATCTGCAGCCACGAGGAAGCACCCTGCTGAGACGTGTAGATACTACGGACACGCAGCTCTACTATTATTACCTCATATACATACACTATTGGCATGCATCATCTACCGTGACCATTTTACAGCTTGTTTGATCTATTTATAGTTAGAGATAAATGCTCTTTCTGAAACAAAGACAGCAGTTGTATTGAAAAATGTGTGAGACTGAAATGGCTGGAAAATTGCTGATGCTAATTGTAATTATATTTAATATCTGAATATAATATCTGAATCTCCACTTATACATTTGCAAGTTGTTTGAGCATTGTTCTGAAATATTGCAATATCGTCTGGATCATAAAATCATACCCAAAATACTTTCACCACCTGAAATGAAGCTTATTTTTTGTTGTTGTGAAAAACAAACTTTTTTGCAAAAGTTATATGGGATAAAACAAATATTCTATGGATTCAGTTTTTTTTTTTCACTGGATGAACTGTTTTTCGTAAAATACTTGAAACTGGTTGTAGCACCACAACAGAAAAGCGCAGAAATGTTACTTGTGTGCATGTTTTAAAAATACAAATTATTTGATAATTATACTAAACTCGGCCAAAATATTTATCAGTTGGCGCCACCTTGTTTGTTTCAGTTTGCTTTGGCCTCTCCCAAACAGAGTATTTCAACATAAGGCCTGGGGGCATGATCAGACCCTCCAGCTAATTAAATCTGGCCCATCTTCATTAAAATTACAACATGACAATTTGTTTTTATTGTTTAATACTAGGTTATATAGTCTTCTAGTTCACTATCTAAACGTTTTTGTATTTTATTTGTTTACAAAAGTCAGATACAGCAAGTGGTATTTCAATGGACTCCAAATAAATGGTAGCCACCAAAAAGCCTGGCGTTGAATGGCTCTGGAATGCGATTGGGCCGGACTGGTCTAACAGTTGGATTCTCAAAATTTTGTGAAAGACACAAATCAAAAAACATTGGTCAAATTTGTAAAGCATGCACTTATTCTTTAAATTATGAAGAAAAAAAAGTGCTCCCTAATTCTAATGGGGCCAATCACACATAAGGTTGAGCTTTATTTTTTTCTGCCCCATTCCTAATAATATATTTTAAATGACCAATGAGTAACAGTTTATATCTGTGAGGAGTTAAATGAGTATTATTTCCGCAGGAAATGTAGTTCTATATTTGATGCCGTGTTGCATAAAAGCCCTCACATATAAATTTCACAAACCATCTCGCTTCAATTCAGTCAATATTCTTAATGCCTTTGTGAAATAGAAATATCCGTCTAGTGCTACTGACACATCTGTGGGTGGTCTGCTATTATCAGATATAGCACCTCAGCTTCCTCTAAGGCATGAAATTCAGATCACCATAGCAAATCTATTACATGCACTTTTTTTCCTTTCATTATTATTAACACCAACACACAAGTTAAACCTATTGTTCCCCATTAGAAAATTGCTTTCTATTACATTATATAAAATATTATGATTCTATTCTTAATTCTTTACATTTGACTTGGTTTGGGACAAAAATGAGTGACCATTATGTTCTATTGAAGTAGCGATCAAACTAACAGATTACATTTTCACGCACAATTCAAACAAAACACCTCCACATTCTAAAACAACTTCTTTTTGCACTTTTGTTGTCAAGTTATGTCAATGATTCTCTACTGACTTGGTCCCATTTGAACTCTGCAGACAGAAGAATTTGCACTTCGCTTCCCTTAAAATAATCATAAAAAATAGTTGTGAGAGGTGCGAAAACTCTCGCAGCGGAGAATATGCAAAAGCAGACCTCTGTGTATTCCTCACTTTCCAAGAGCAATGTGACAAATGAAACGCCTTCTTTCAAACACTTGCACTTAGAGGTGTTACATGACGAGCCATTTCAAGTCGACTCAGCCTCAGAAGAATCACTATGAATTATGTTGCATTACCAGGAGACATTTGAGCATATCTGGAAAACAAAAAATCAATCAAAAAAATCATTGAAACATCAACTGATTAATTGACGTAACAACTAAAGGTCTACAGCTTTAAAGGATTTTTGAAACTGAATCCAATCGTTTCAAATAGTCAGCGGTCAGTTTACGGCCTTTTCAATCGAAACAACAGCTGTTCTTATGTCAGTAAAAACACGTGTTGTCCAAGTATCAGAGTAAGTGCGTTCAGTGTGGAGTTCAGACATTCATTAAAGAAACTGGACAATGTCTTTGTTTTAACTAAACAGAAACAGCTAGTTTGATTTTGATTGAGCTTCCATGCAGTGTACGGCATATAGACATCATTTTGCTCATAGTTTTGTCCCATATTACCTGTCCTAACTCTGGAACTGTTTGTCCAGTGGTCATGCAGTATTTGTGTCATTGTGAACTCAGTAATTGTCAGTGTAGCCTAAAACTGGCTGGGTGCACATCTCTATCCGTTCTCCCTGTTCTTTCCTCTCTTCAGCTCAGCACCCACAGACCCTGCCTGCAGCTACGGTCCTCTGGGACTTCCTCTGTGAGATATAAATAGAACATGAGCTGGCCAACTCATAAATATATGGCGCTCAAGTAGAATGATGACATCTCCTGTCTGGCCTCTGGTTGCACACTGTGCAAACAAACACCCTAAAATAACTGCGCCCATTCCACAGACCCGGGGGCGCTCTTTCCACTCGCACTTATGAGGAGGGCTTGTCTACAGGTGAGCACAACGATGCCTCGGAGCACAAATACCATTGTCTTCTTACAAGTTTGTCAGTCGTGAGGTTGTTCAGAAGTCACACTCAACTTGTGCACAGTGCGTCACCAAAAAGTCACTGTTTGGCCCAGTTCGAAGCAAGGATAAGAGGCATTTGGCCGAAACACACGGGGAATTATACTGAACAAAACAAGGCACAGCCTGTTTGCTTCATGGTTGAATTCTAACATGTTATTTGCACACATTTCTAGCAAATGTTGTTCAGAAATCTGTTTTAGTGCATGTCTCTTTTGCTGAGATAATCCATCTTACCTCACAGGCATGAGGTAGGTTGGCCACAAAAAAATCCAGAACAATTTTATAGAGCACAATGAATATTTGAATTGTGAAGCAAAGGTTAAGGTATACTTTGGGAAATTAGACAACTTCTGCAAGAATGCAGCCTTGGTTGCAGAAATATCCACTAGAAGTGTCAGAGAATTAGACAATACACGTAGTTAGACATCCTGGAAGAAATGCGTTTATATTTTTATTTTACTATAAATTTTAAACTTGATTGCAATACTTAGAATAAGTTAAAAACAATTTAAATTGCAAAGGAAAAGGCTATTTCTCTGTGTGGTCATATAGTCGTTTCGATAAAGTTCAAGATATTCAAAGACATTTCTTGAAAACTCACATTTTGTCCTATTGATACTAATTCAAAAGAGCATCTAGTTCCCGTACTAGTATAGTAATATAATTTACCATCATAACAATAATGTGTGCATTAACTTTCTCTCAGTTAAAGTAAAAATAGTAAAATGTTTTAACACTATCATATCAAATAGACAAGATCAAAACAAATACTGTACGTGATGTTTGACTATAAAATGCGCAAGAGTATACCAGTAATATCTGCAAAAGTGCATTCAACATATACTAATTGCATTGGGACTTGTGAAAATCAGTGGAGCGTGGAGTGCATTATCATTTAACAGTGTAAACAAAGTACATGAACAGACGAGCTGAAGATGTGCTGTGAAATTGAAAGCTATCCGTATCAGACAAGACCTGACAGGCGTGACTCCATCTTTAGTACAAGCACAAGATCAGACACAAGAAAATATACTGCTGCAAACACTGGGCTTTAGACCCTTCATAGAGTCATGTGTTCAACCAGCTTATAAGGAAGTATTTGTGCTGTCATAAACATTTACAGAGATATAGTAGAGAAACTTTTTGGTGGTTTATAGATTCAAAAGTTTATAGATTTATAAGATATAACTGATCTGTAGCCTGTAACAAGCAACAAGGACATTCACCAAGAATAACTGTTATTCTTAGTTGAATTGGCGCAGTAATTTGTATGATATTGTCCTTATTCAAACAGTAAAAACAAAGTGTATAGTTTTAATGTACACTATATCTTAACTGCCAAGCAAAGCCTTTGATTTGAATTCTACAGCTCATTTAAATACATCATAGGATTAAATTAAATATCAGTCATATTGGCCACCTTATTCGCCCTGTGTAATTACTTTCTGATGAGATTTGAGCGCAGATCCAGTTCAGCGCGTGGCTGTCATTCTTCGCACTGAACAGTCATTACCATCATCACAGGACGTCTTTGAACAAGGTGAGCGAGGGGAGAACCTTCACTGGATTTGCAAAGATATAAGGCATAAATATGTACTCAAGTGAAATCGCTTTATATTTTAGCCTACAAAAGGGAAACTACAATGGATGGAGAAAGAACAACAATACTAAAATGACTGAAATGAAGCAGTTAATGTAACTGCAGTGTTTTAAATCTGCATTTTGGCTTGATAGCCTGGTTGGTGGTAGTAATTTATTTTCCCAGGTTTGGTTGGGACTGAAGTGCACTGCATGAGAAGCAGAGCCAGGGTTAAGTGATTATAGAGACCAGGTTTACAATTTGAACTTTTTTTGCAAGTGTATATGTGTTTGTTGTTCAGCATTATGCAAGTCCTTCAAATAAAAATGTCAATGAATATGTAATATAGTGTTATTCATTTAGTGTGGATTGGAGTTTAGAATTACTTATCCTATTTACTTTTATTTAAAGGCAATATACTAATTTTTTAAAGAACATTACTTAAATCAAGTTTTTCTTCAGCGGAGATATATTAAGGTATCTGTTTGGGTGAAAAGGAGTTTGTGTTTAAAGCACATCAAAGTCTAATAATACATCTCTTAAAGCTAGCTATTTGGCTAACTCCAATAGCATACCAACACGGTTTGCCTCACTCTGGCTTCTAAACACTATGAAATCTATAGAAAAGAGAACAATCAAGAGTTGCAAAATGTAACATTAAATAAGAGTTGCAAAATTTAACATTAAATATTTCTGCTTGTTTTAATTTTTAAGATGTCAAAATTTGTGAATAGAAACTAACCAGGAGTCAGTCAGATTGAAAAAAAAAAATGTCCAAGACAGTAGGCAGGGAATTTGACACAATTGCAACACAAAACAATACAACTATGAAAATAAAAAAGTGAGACTAAAAGATATCAAACAAGCCACAATGAGCATCTACTGTGAAACACTGAGCATGACTACAGATACAAGTCATATAATAAATAACATGTTGTGTAGAAACTTCCCACATTCGTTCAGACTAACAGGTAAATAGTCTAAACTGAACATTTTTATTATCCAAAAGCTCCATGAGAGACACAGCGGTGGCGCATGAGTCAGAAGAGCAGTCCTGACATTTGCGCGCTGGCTCGGACCGGCCTGATTGATTTTTCCTGACAGCACACGGCTGGTGAATATCTACTTCAGACAGTGATGATGGAGATCTCAATGCTTTTGTGCTGAGAATCAGTGAAGGCAAAGAGCTGTGATAGAGAGCCATGCCTAAGTCCTTTTACATTCTCAAACCCCAGAGCTAGCAGCGTTGTGCTTTCATGTGGCACTAACTAGCTGCACACTTTCCCTGACTGAGATGTTGGCGCCGGCTTTAACTGATCTGATTGGACGTTCGTCAGATTCATTTATTTTCCGAGCGGCTTGCTTTCTTGACTTCTAATGCCCGAGTTTGACTGTCAGGGCAGAAAAAGGGAAAAATCAATGCCAACTGTTTCAGAAGTGGCGAACAAAGACAGCATCTTTTGAATTACAGAGCAATCTTCTGGTTGGAAAATTTCTACAAGGGCACAGGAAATACGAAGAGTAAACAACTTTGGTGAAGTAATTTGGTCCAAACACTGCAGCTTATTCTGGAGAAAGATGTGAAAACTCATTTCAAGTATGATTAAATTTAGGCTAGAACTATCTTTCTAGTTTTAATCTTAGTGGTAAAGACTATGGTAGATAGCAACAAACTGTGTCCGCTCTATTATCATGACCACTAGATCAATATGTTGTTGTTTTTTTCTTACAGTTGATTCCAATATGAACTGTAAGACCAATAAACAGTATTTCCAAGCTGATTTTGATCATTTCTCTAAATGACATAATTTGAAAATGTACTATAACACCTGCTGTTGCACAAATACGTCAGACATTTTGTACATTGTTCTCTTCACACTAAAATGCTAAATTCAGCTTTAGGTGCATTTTTTTTTAGAAGGCAAAAAAAAAAAAACAAAAAAAAAAACAATATTGCTTTCTGATATTTTATAGGCCAATATCAGCCATTTAGAATCAGTCTTGTCCACTGTAGAGATTTAAATACATTTTTGTATTTGTAAAAATAAATTTAAGATAACCTTGCAGCTTAGACCAATACAAACATGTACTGAAATGCATGAACCCCCAATTCTATTTTGAATGCTCGAAAACAATATAATTCAATGCAATCTCTACATGTTTTCTCCCCAAACTGTTCCCACGTCGTCTGCAGATTCTTGAGTTGCAATGGCAAGCTCTTCAAAAGTCACAAAACAGAACAAAAATAGGAAGCAAGACTTTGTGTTAAACCCCTTATCTTAAAGTGTGCCTTATCTGTGCTTAGAAGCATCCAAAGCCTATCAGATCTGTCTCGCCTTCACAAAAATAGAAAATAACATATTTCGCTTTGAATAAAAATGATGGAAACGTTATCATTTGAGACAGAAATTGATAAATACAAACAACAGCTCGGCTTCATCCATCTAGAGTAATGCAACAATGTGTGCCATAAAACAAACCACTTTTCTCTGTCATCGGAGTTATTATCTGTGCCCATCTTCACTAAGCTGCCCCGCAGTTGTAGCGCTGTCCCGGACCTGTCGATATGAGCGACTTTAGCACAATAGAAAGCAGACATCAGTTCAATCATCTCATCTTTGGAAAGGGAAAAAGCGCGAGTGAGAATGTTGTCTGTCTGTGCGAGCAGGGACAAGCATGGGGCTTATTGAACTCTAGAACAGAACAATAAAACACAACCTGGGGGGCAGATCCCGCTGTGCCCCTCTGCAATCGATACAGGGCTATTTTAAACCTCACGAGTGGTGCACCTGGGTGTTATACAAGGGAGAGACAAAGCACAAAGCGTAGAGATAATATGGATATCCTTAGTGAGGATCTAAATGACTGTGTTGTTAACTTTTATTGTGTGAGAAAAGTGGCAAACGATACTTCTGGTCTGTAAATATTTGTTTACATTCAGTTGTTCTATCTTGTATTAAGATCATCTGCAAATGACAAAAATATCACCAGACTATAAGTTAGACAAAAATAGTTACCTTGTTATTAAAGACTGTATGAATAATAAATAATCCCTGATGAAAACCGAATCATTTAGTTTTAAAATGCACATTTGAACATGTTAAATGGAGCCAACAGCAGCATGCTAAAACAGTATAATCCTCTCTAATAGATTAGCATCGTTACATGAACCTGCTCATGCATATATGTCTCTGTTGTATGCATTTGTAAATGCATATGTCTACTGTCTATTGTAAATACAATTTGTATCCAACTTTGCAGGTATTTATATATTAACATAACTTGTATATAAAACTTTTACTAACTATTGGCTTCAGCTTTAGCCATAGCCTATTTATTACATTTGTTATATCCGTAGTCTACTTGTTTTGGTGACTGCTTTTTGGCAAACATTCACATTGCCCTCAGAAAACAATAGAAATTTGGCTTTACAGCTGAAAACTGGCACATTTACTAAATTGTTCACTATTCTTGTCCCTGTTAAACAGCTAAATAGATCAAATACAATTGACATAAGTCCTATATTCAACATCTGATAAATTGTAACTGCCATAATTATTGGTTTAGGCTATTAGTGTCATCCAAATGCCTTTTACAAGTTTCAAAAATACTGAATCTCTATAGATTGGCTGACCATGTTACATTGATGAAACATGTTTCAAAATCTTACTGTAAGAGTAGTCTAAATAAACCACAAATAGAAGTTATTGCCCACAGTTACTGCCTCAACAGACCTCATCACACTTTATGATTTTATCTCTGCTGTACAATCTTTGCCTTTAGGTTGCCATTTAAAGCTCGTTTGCAAAGATGTTTTGAAAATCCAGTGGGTGCACAGAACCTATAAAACGTGTGACTTTCGCTTGACAAAACAATGCATTTTAAACTAGTCTCACTTTTACGCTGCATGCTCTAAAATTGATTGGTTTCCAGGACGCTCATCTACTTGACCTCGCATCTTTGCACTGGAGGAAGAAGTGGAGTCGCCAATGCGAAACTTGCTGCAATAGCGTGCTGGCATCGGCATAACGTGCTCCAGTGACTTTTACGAACGAGAACGCGTTACTTTACTGTTTATTAACAGAACTGGACGATACGTAACTAATGTTTTATTGGTTAAAACATTCACAAAGTGCAGACGAGCACAGCGCAGGTCTTACCTTGATTGCAGTTGCAGACACCGGTGATGATAATCCCCAGAAAAAGTGAAAAGAAGGAATACGTGTTGTCAAAACTCATGTCTGCTGCATTTAGTGACAGATTTGACTCGCGTAATTCCCAAAAGGTCGACTGAATTCCTCCTGCACCGCGCGTTACATTTGGTCTCGTTTTGGAGAGCTTTAAAACGCTGGCGAGCGGAACAACACCGGGTCCATCCTTTTTCTTCCTCCACAAAACCAAGTCACAGCACAACACTTGTCATCATAACTTTGGCGTTGTCTTCTCACGCACTTCTCAGACTGGTGTACAAATGTTGAAATCTCCGGTAAAGTGAGGAGAGCGGGACTTGGAGTTGGTTTTCCTCGGTGGTGATGCGGAGAGGAGACCGGCAGCCCCGCGCACACAGATGCTACGGGGAAATGAGCGCGTCTGGACCGCGGAGGAGAAGAGAGACGCTCGGCACTAGAGGGGGGTAGCTCACAAGGCAACGGTACGGACTGTTCACGTGTGCGCGCAGCTGTGGAGAGAGGAAGAGAGCGTGCGTCGTGCGTGCGTGCGTGAGAGGAAGAGAGGGAGAAAGGAGGAGAGCGTGCATGTCTTATCTGTTGGTTCAAGTGCAAGCGCAAGGATGGGGGAATTAGACACGTTTGACATGTTTGGACCGATATGATTAAGACCCGATGAGAGGCGTCAGTGGAGGGGAAAGACAGCAGTCAGGAAGAAAAAAAAAGTTCTATTGACTGTGGACAGGATTAGATATGAATTTGCTTTGATATAGTATAAGAATATCATAAAAATATAAAAACTTTAAAAAGGGCTTGTCCATTTAAAAGTTCTCGGTGGTTTTGGATTTAATATACAAACACAATATTAAGAGTTTAAAGACATTACAGCGCCTGATTTTTTTTTTTTTTTTCTCCAACCCAGTTCTGCCATACATCACTTTGCACTGATGGTTATGCTAGCAAAAGTTTGTTTAAAAATATTTACTTCAAGTATTTGGGTAGAATTATGGTTAGGCTTAGGTTGAGTTCTTTATGGTTAAGTTTTATGATTTGGAAAAGGTATGTTAATCGGGTATAGCGGCATAACTGCGTTGGGGAAACTAAAGAGGCCAAGCTAACAACTTTGTGCAAATGTAGCTTGTATTACGCATGTGCTTCAATGATCACAACCTCGCAGCATTATGTCAGATTACACTATAAAACAGGTGCGTAAAGTAATCAAAATTATTATCGCAGGGAATAAATATTAATTTTTTGATCGTTACTTACCTAAATTACAAGAGACACATCTGTGACCACGCCGTTGTCAGTGGCGCACTTTTCCTGTAGGACCTGCAAGGACCCAGAGCTGTCTTCACCTGCCTGCGTGAGTGCTCTCCTGACTTTAGTTTACATGTGCTATAAGTGCGCATTAACTCAAAGATGAAAATGTCATGAAAGTATTTATATGATAATATACAAATGATAAAAACTCTGTGGTTGGTGTTTCTAAAGCATTGTATTGTATTAGGCCAGGAGAAGGCAATCTTTCCTCAAGGGCCATTCAAATCCAAACTAGTGGCAAAGGGCCAGACCACAATAATTGGTACAAGGATTTATCATTGTTCCAGCACATTTTTCATAACACATAGAGTATTTATCTATTATTGTGTCCATTTATATTTAGAACACAAGTGCAAAAACATGTTCCATGTAGACAAGTCAATCAAATAGAAGAAATACTATAGGCTACAGAAAATGTAATTCTACATTTGCTAAAATGACTAGAAATCTAGATTTTAAACTTTTTTTTTTTTTTTTTGGTTAAGAAGGTTTTGCTTGATAGACCAAGATATTTAAACTTGTTTCGATTCGATTCAAACTAAAGTATCTTATAATGGAAACAGTCAAAATGAAACAAGATCAATTTAATTTCATTCTGGCTAAAATTAGTAAAATTAAGATTATTATTCTGAATTCTAGTTTTAACCAGACTAATGACATTTTGCAGTGTAATGAGATGAGCAAAACATGCTGGGAGCTTGATTAAAACAGGTTGAGGGCCACATCTGGCCCCTGAGCCGCAGTTTGCTCAGCCAGGTCTGTATCAGACTTACATCAATGATCTATCTGTTATTGATCCCACACTAACTAATGTCTCCAATTATTATTATTATTTTCATCTGATCTTTACTACACACAGCTGATTAGCTAACAGGAAAGTGGTGGGCAATCACTCTTAGAATTAAATTATAGCTAAATAGCCTATATAAAAAACTACTGATTTGAAATAATAGGTATTTAGGAATGCCTTTGTTAAATAATTACATTGAAGAAAATTAGCAATTAACGTTGGATTAGATTAACTATTGATCTCACAGTAAATGACTAGGATCAAAAACACTGATATTGATCTGTATGCATTAGAAAGATACACAATTATGAACTTTCCAGGCCGTGGCAGCAAAAATAATGAAGTGCAACAACTCAGAATTAAGAGCTAAAGTAGGCTAAAACTAATTATGCAGTTTTAAATGACTTCAAATTGTTTAAACAACTGACTGTTAAGTTTCAGAGCAGGCGTATGGTCACGACAAAACCTTTAATGTACCACGTATCTGTAACTGCTATGCTATGCTATTTACAATATAATTTTATCAGAGATGGTAGAATAGACACAAAGTTTACTTAAGAAAAAAGTTACTTCTCAGTGAAAGTACAAAATAGTGGTCCAAGAATTGACTCAAAAAGAAAAAAAGTTGAGGAACCAGTACTCAAGTAAGAGTGACTTGAATAAACTAACACTTGAATGTCTCCGTAGGGAATTTTGTCCTCTTCCTTTTGACCCATCTCTGAACGCCACTGGGGCAACAGGAGCAGTGGCCGGTGTAGTACAACGCCTGGGGACTTACCTCCAGATCTTCTTGCTAGGCTTGGTCAAGTAACTGGAGACTGTTTTGGCTGGTGGGGGAAACCAGAGTGCCTGGAGGAAACCCAGAGAGGGAAAAACATGCAAACCCCACACAGAAAGGCCTGAGCCGCCGGGAGTCAAGCCTGCAACTTTTTTGCCGTGAAGCAAGAGATAACTACTCTGACATGGTGCTGACATAATGGTGAGTTGTTGGACTTGGCATCTGTTTAAAGGGACCTATGTAAAATCAAGTTTTAACCTTGCTATAAGAGTGTTCTCTCATTATTAGTTTACTCAAAGTTGTATTTGGATTAATTGCTTCATGCATGTTTGAGATTTGTGATTACTCAAAAATTCAGATTCTGAGTAAAACATGCAGGGTTCAAAATTGTCATATTGTCCCTTTCCAACAACATAAAATCATAATTTAAAATTAAGAAATCTACTGAAGAGACAGGGCTTATCAATTATGCAGTTTTGAAGAGGAAGTCAATGAACATGCTTCTACTTCTAAGCCATTTTGGATAATTTTTGTGTTTTACAACAAACAACATGTGAATTGTTGATCTGTATAATTTCTTCCTAAAGATACAGAAAGAATACATTAGGTCTCCTTTAATAGTTGTGAGTGAATGTATTTGGAGAGGCAATTGTACAAAGAAATTGTATTTTCAAATGATAAAAACAAAAAATATAAAAATTGAAGAGGTAGTTTTTCTCACTCAAAACTTTACTTAATTAAGATTGTTCTTATGTCAAAGTAAATATTACTCAAGAAGCAAGAAAAGTATAGGTTTGCTGCTAGAAAATTTCTATTGAGTAATTATTAGTTTCAAAAAAGTCTATTAGGAAAAAATGCAGGCCTAGTTTTGGAACACATGCAATGTAGCCTTTTTTTTTGTTATTATAATTTCAAATGATTTCATAAAAAATGCAATCAGGCTTCTTGTTTAAACATGACCAGCCAAAGATAATAGTTTACTGAAAACTATAAATTATCGTGGTCCAGAAACACCACAGACTAATAACCCAGGTGTAATAATGTTTTGAGCCAATAATCAATAAGAACCTTTAGAAACATAATTGGGTATTCTGAGTGGAGGAGTCATCAATAGCTCATCAGCGCTCCAACACAGATGGAGAGAAGCAGCCAAATGTTACATAAATAAACATACAAAAACACCACAAGACGACTCAATAGAAAAACAAGTCCAGGCAGCTGCTGTTGACTGTGGACATGTGTGTCATTAATAAGAAAGAGCTCTCAGATGTTACAGCTGCTCCCCGGAGAGAGAATAAGAACGAGAGGAAGGACGATACTGTGTCGCTGCTGACTTACTGCAGCGCGGGCACCAGGACATTTGTTTTTACAGCTGCGAGCGCTCCAAAAAGTTTAGACACAAAAAAATGAGTAAAAAGTTTAGTTTGAAAACTGGTGGAGTATTTATACGACACGTGTGACAAACTCACAAATGGCACTTGTAAAGTAAACATAAGTTAATATTCCAGTTTTTCAGACACTGGGAAGAATCCGTTTACAAGCATGACCAAAAGAGTTACTCAAGTACAGTATACATTATCATAATTAATTGGCATATCCTGACCAAAACTGAACAATGTTTTGATGTACTGAAATTGTCATTACACAAATTTCACCTGCTTCTTCCTGTAATTAAAGACAATAATAAAAACAACATTATGTTAATATTCATCAATAACAGTGACTTGCAACGAGGCTCTGATCTCTTCTGAATGTGGTTGAAAGGACTGGACCGGTTATTGCAAGCTAATGGTAACAGTCATAAGAAAAATGTATGGATTTATTAAATAAATCTGCATAGGTTATTGCTAAATAAACCACCCCCAGAGGCCCTTGCTTGTGTTCACATGAATGTTCCTTTCATTGGTCCCGATAAGTGTTTGCATGACCAGATATTTGGGTTAGAAAAGGTAAAGAATATATTTAAAAACATCCGTATATGTGCATATTTATTTGACTGCATGTAGACACTGATGACGGGATTGACTAAAAGTACTATTTTAGAAATATACAATTTTACATAGTCTGCAGTCGGAATATAAATGCCAAACTTTGTGAAGTGATGAGCCTGAGCTAACATTAAGGCTCAAGACCTTATTAAAAGTGTAAACTGTCAAGGATTTTCTTCACCTTCTTGTACTCAGTACATGTGAACTTTGAACAGTTTGCACTAGATGCTCTTAATGTATCTAATGTTTTGCCTAGACACCATTTCAAATACCAAATGTGTCAGAATGTACCTGTAAAAGACACTACTGAGATTGTTCAAGGAAACGATTGAACTGAAAAATAATATATGCAGACATAGTTCTGTAAAACGCTATTACAAAACATGATATATATTTGTAATTAGAGGTGTCTAACATTTTCAAAAATATCATGATTGTTTTCTTCAAGATACGCCAATTAACTGATTCTTCAAGTCAATTCTTGGTTTGAAATAATATCGTCTGAATATCGTAGTCAAGGTATGTCTTGAAATGATCAAGATATTTATTTCTGTCAATATCACCCACCCCTAATTGTAATAAATTTCCCAGAACTTATTTAAATCATCTAAGCGTCATTAACACACATGCTTACAAATTCACAACAGGTTTAAAAATCTTCCAGCTGCACTATAATGTCCGCCAGTGCAAAAGGCCACAATGTCAGCCAAGATGAGGAAAGGTCTCGGCTCATCTTCATGGACGTCTGATCGAGTGAGCAAGCAAAGCTCCATGTCCTGCTCCAGTTAAACCGAGCCAAACTGTCTGCTGTGACGCACCAGTCAATCAGGACATGGGACAAGCTCACACTATGTAAATACAGCCACATCACAGGCTGTCAACAGCACCGTGCACCCGGCCAGTCTACAAACAATGCACAGAAGATGCCAACGATCCGGAGGCGTGTGCTGCTGTGTGCATAAGGCAGGTTCGTAGAAAATATTGAACACTGAGAAGGCCTGTAATGCTCTTAATGTCAGTGTTCAATGACAGAGATGGCTTTTAAACATCAAAGAAAACGTTGTGTTTTAGTAAGCCAGTGAATAATCCTATTAAACAGTGGCAGTTCTATTTAAGAAAAAAACAAAACCTGAAGTACCAAACACAGTGCTTACAAATCTTGCAACCCAAATGTAAAGTTTTTTCAAGTCGAAAATCCACAAATGATAATTTCCTTCTGGTTTCCTTGGTGTGTTTGGCAAAAGATAAAAAACAAAGAAAGATCTACTTGAAAGAAAATAAATTTTTTTTTTTTAAAACGGCCAATGGGACATTTTGTCTTATTTGAAATTCTTTTTGTTTTTTACTTATTTGTTTAAAGCTTGAAATAAGTGAAAAAGCATTTTTTTTTTTTTTAGAAAGTATTGACTAGTCGGTACAACCCAAAACAAATGTACAATATGTATGTACAGTATAATCTCAAATAGTATATTTTATCTTAAACCACTGCTCATATTCTGTCCTGATTTAGTCTAGTTTTAAGTGTAATATTTAAAACTGTATTTATTAGTATTTTATTCATATTTTTGAATGATAGGCACTGATATTTATTAGGCGTGTCCAATTACTGTATTTTGCCAATTGAGCGCACTGAATATAAGCTGCATCCACTAGATTAATTAAGAACAATGAAAAGTACAGTATATAGCGCATTGTAATAGTAAGTCTAGAATCTATAATTTGTAATCCAGAAATTACGGTTGTGAATTATTAATTTAATTACACATTAATCGATTTTTCTATCTTCTATTTTAAATCTTTAACTTCATTGTTTCATATGCGAGTTGCAAAGTGGACATAAGTACTGTTCAACTTGACAATTTAGCAACAACAGACTTCCTAAAGTCTTCATTTTTTGCAATATATTAATATTTCCCATCTACAACAATAATGTAATTAATTAAATTGGATAAAAACACAACAAAAACACTTAAGTTGAGTGTTTTTTCAGCAATTTTTAGGTGAGATTAAAACTAGATTAATTCGATGAATTAATTACAGATCATAATTAATTAATCTCTTCAATATTTTAATCGCTTGACACAGCACTAATATTTATATGTTTTATATATAGTATTGTTGGTATGTGTGTGTCGATGAGCTTCTCTGGTGCAGGAATATCCTTCAGGATTAATTAATAATTAGAGTGTTATCTTATTTTATCTAATCCAGGTCTAGTGGTCTAATATTAAAAAAAAAAAATCCATTATACTGATCAAAACAAATTGCTTTGGTTTCATTATATAAACATTTTCCATCTTACTGAATTTAAATCAGCTAAACTAAAATAAAAACAATGTCTAACTATATACTATACTGTGCTAGAAATGAGATAAATGAACTAGAATGAGATAGGCAGTGTGTATTTCCAAAACAGGATCTAGAACAATTCAAACCAGTAAAAAAAAAAAAAAAAAGAACAATGACGTGAGCACTTAGATGGCGTTCAGTACAATAACTCCAGAAATGAGGCCTGAACCATCTCCACAGTTCAATAATTGACTTTGTTGTAATGGTGGTCAGTGGGACGTGACTGTATATGTCCTAACAGTGAGCTATGATGTCCCCTGTCCACAGAGAACCTGCCCTGTCCATCTGTCCTCATCTCAGACCGGAGCAGGAACACCAGCATCAGCACATCTGACACCAGCAATGAGCTTTTATACCGCCAACGCCGTCGATTATGTCCCAATCACAACCAACTGCCAGCCAACGGTGGATGGATGAACAGGAGAAGTCAACTCAGGACTCTCACCAGAACAGGGTCGAGATGGTCGAGATTTTGACCTTAAAATGGACACTTTTGCAACAGTGTTTTCTCAGCATTAGTTTAAAAATCGTATTCTATTGCAACTGAGGTCTAAACTCTCTGATAATGTCTGTTTTCACCTACCATCTATCCCTGCTCACATCCATGAACACATTTGCATTTGTTCAAGGAATTTAGACTCCAGATCAAACTTATGAAAGTCATGAGTTGTCTGACCTTTTTCATTATTACATCTAAGTTAATTAAATTCAGTTTGCTGGGAATGATAAACTACAACTATGAAGAGGCAAGTTAATTCTGCATTTCTTATGTCTAGTCTAGTCTATTACTAATCCGTTTAGCAGTGAAATGATGACTTACATTTGTGTGGTTTAATATTAAAATTGGGATGACTTTTTTCTAGATCACAATTATTCATTTTGTGATGTTAAAGTTATGTTCCCCTCTGAGTTTCAGAGAACACTGTGATGTCATAGATACATCTGCATTGTTTTTAAGTCCATAAGCCATCAAATTAGTTTTGAGCATTTCTGCAGCTTTAGCATATCAATCGAGATTTGTTTGATTGTTTCCCCTGTGTAATTTAATTTGAAGCTGGTCACTGAAGATTCGTCCCTGATGTAGAAAACACATGACTGTCATGTGTGTTTGCTACTCTTTTATTGGTTCTGGTGTTTCCAAAGTGAGTGCTTGAAGGATGAGAAAAAAAAAAGCATTCCTTTGAAACCACTGAAAGCTTTAGACTCTGCCTCAATAATGACTTGTGACTCAATTATTTTTTATGTTGTAACTGTGTTGGCCAGAACTTGAAAAAGAAATTTTTAATCTCAATGGTTAAATCAAAGCTGTTAACCAAATATTAGTGTAATTTCTCAATTACTTCCAGTGCAATTGTGAAAATCAAAATATTACCAAAGTCTACCAAAGTGAGTTTTTTTTCCTCTCATTACCTTTTAAAAATCCACAAAGGGTTTCTAGCTCCACATGCAAGCATTTTTTCCTGCAAATATGACTTAAAACACCTTTAACAGACAGCAACGGTCCTAAGCACAATTTGGCTACGAGAACAAAGTTCTTTATAATCAAGTCAGGTCTGATTTTGTCACAAAATGCTTCACTCACTTGCAATACAAAATCTGACAAAATACAGATATTCCAGACTTAAGACAGGAAGAGAAAGTTTTTCATTTTTGTCTGTAAATATGCTCTTTATTCCATTAGAAAAACTGTCCAGTATAAGTGGACAACTGGAGACACTGGACACAACACTGGAGCTCACATCTGTCTGCACATCTGTGTGGTGAGTTCAGTTCAAGACCTGTTTGCTTCTGTCCCACAACTATTTCAGATATCTTCTTCTTTATGTTCAAGTAATTTTCTGCACAAACTGGGGGAAAAACTAGAAATAACACATACACATAGGGTGGGACTTGTAGGAAGAAAAAAAAAAAGTATACACTGCTGCCTAATGCTAAATCTTACCTGAGATCCCTGAGAAAATGTCTCTGATATCACACATAGCCTATTCAGCGTGAGACAAGTTTTTAAGACATAACAAGGTGAGAGTTTGATGAATGATTGCAGCTAAAAAGTAGCCCAATTGTATTTTTTTTCTTTTTTAAATATGTAATGTTTGATGTAATATAGTTTGTGGTATTGTGTTATTAATAAGCTCATCTATAAGATATACTGTTTTGGAGCCAGTAATGTGAAAGAACTACAAATAGAAGTCTTATTGCTTCACTGTGGCTCTCTCTGTGTTGTCTGTGTCTTGTTTTGTCTCCACTGCCCTGCTCCTGCTGCTGCTGCCCATTCTCTGCTGCTCAGTGATCTTGACCTCTCTTTCTGCTGTTCTTGGTGTGGCTGCTCTCTCTCTCTCTTTCTCTCTTTCTCTCTCTCTCTCCTGACGATCTGATTACCAAACTGCTTCCCACGACCCCATTCTCTAACAGTTAACCCTCTGTTCTCACACTGAATTCTGTCCAGATTTCATTTTTTTTTTTAGAAGTATCAATTTGTGCTCTGTTGAGAAAGTGCACCTTGCCTTGTGGTCAAAAAGCATACTGTATTTCACAAGACTATTGATCAAGCTTTTCAACATAAATTGCTATTCCCATATTTTCTCCCATTCCTCCTACAAATATCTATTATTACAACACTCGTCAATATCTACAGAATTGCCCTCCTCCACCACACTTGAAGTTAAGAACAACAAATAAGAAACGGGTTAGAACGTGTAACAAAATCTATGTGAGACATCTGGAAGATTATGATATAAGGAAAAGATTTCATGCTTCACAATTGCATTTTTAAAGGTGCTATATCTGATTTTTGTCATCTTAAAATGTAACTGCAGTTAACATAAACCTTTCTTCTAGGATTTTAGTGAAGTAATGCTATACATGGGTACATACGAGACATTGCAAATTTTCACTTTAATAGAAATTGTGACAATATAATATCTGTGCTGATGGAAAGCTGATTTAAAGTAAAAACAACAACACAGTCTCTGAAGAAAACTTAGATACACAATGAAATGTCAAAAACGTAAAATCAGCACATTTTCACATCTTTTTTTTTTACGTCAATATGTTACAAAAAGCCTAAACATAAATAACAACAAATTTTGATTTCGTTGTACATCTACATTTTCTTTGGAGTCTGGGATGAAAACAAAAAAACAAAAACAGCTTAGTAGTGCCTTTAGGCCATGTCTTGACCAGCTGGATAAAATTGTTTATTGTGGATCCGCATTAGTACAATCGAGCTAACACTATTGATTAGGTCCACAAAAACAACAGATACAATTACATTAAATATAGTAAGCCAATAATTTTTATTTGTCACATCTTACAGTAAATACTCCATGTATATATAAATAAGTATGTCCATATACATGTACATATACAAATACATACATTATGTATGCTCATATCCACATAGCCTACATACTTTTCTTTATTAAGTTTTACATTTAACCTCAATGCCAAATTTCATTTTCATACAATACATATAAGACTAATTTTCTTATTTTTTTTTTTTTTTTTTTTTTTTTTTTTTTTTTTTTTTTTTTTTTTTTTTTTTTTATTTTAATTCATTAATAAATGTTATTTCATATATTTTTTTTTTTTTTTTTTTTACATTAATTTAAATGAGCCTTATAATTGAGTTTTAAATCAGTACTTATTTTTGCTTTTAGTCATTTTTTACAATACAATAATTACTGATCTATATGTTTATTTTTACTAAATAAAAAAAAACACATAACCTTAATCTGTGTCTTCATCTGTCATCATGAAGAGTCTCATCAAGTGAGTTTAGCACCATGTAACTAAATTCACTTATGACAGCTATTGTTTTAGTCTTGTTTAAACTGCTGGACTTATGGTGCATTAAAATCACATTCAGAGTTTCCACTTTTCTATATGTACATTTAAGTAATTAATAAAGCAGTGTGAAGTCTGACTGAACTAAAGCAGGGGTGTCCAAAACTATGAATTGGAGGTCAAATGTATCCCACAGATAATTCATTAAGCATTTTTGAACATTAAAGTACCAAGAACTAAGTCCCCACATTTATCCAGTCCCTCTTTAGTCAAAGGAATCACCCAGTCCTAATGCCCTGTTTGTGTTCACATATCTAACTGGTTTTACGTCAGTGTGACATGACAGTTTCACTCCTGTCAGTTTGCGACAGGGCAGCTGTGACTACTGCAGTGCCTTACCACTGATACCACTGATTGTGGAACGAATGAATAATGCAAAATGTGAAGCATCGTCGAGTGTCACAAAAAGCAGGATATAAATGCATTATTTATAATTATTGTTAAGAATGTAATGGCTCTGTCAAAGGTACAGTTTAGAATAATTCAGTGTTCTTGCCTTTATGTCACCTTTTGTATCTGTAAGTATTCAGAACTATTCAGTGAAAAATGTTGACACAGTTTAAAAAAAGCTTTATTTATACAGTGAGAAACGCAGAATATAAAAACACATTATGTAAACTGAGCTGACACCTGCTCACACCATTACCATAATGTCTGATCTTATGCTTTTTCATTTTAAACAGGATTACAAGAGTTCTAGCTAGGTTAGAAATGTTTTGTAGGCTCCTGCCACTTAAAGAATCACATTAGATGTGATAGAATATAGTTTGAGCACAGTTGTCATGTGCCATCTTACCCTTAATAAAATCTTCAGACTCTGAGGATTTGTAGTGCAATCGTAAACTCATTTCCCAGTTCTTCATTATCATATGGCCAGAGGGAACATTCTTTTATCTATACAAATCTTCTTTTCCTGCCCGAGGTGAAGATGACATTGAATATTTTAAATAGCAAAACGCAAAGCAAGTGACACAGAGAAAACAATTGTGCACAAACAACTCATGATTACAGTGCTTCAGAATTGCCGGCAGCAATTTACAGTCTGCTTGTCTGTCTATTTGTTTTTCAAAATCAAGCCGGGCTTTTGATTTTCATTATGTTAGTGCAAAAGTATGTGGCCTGCCAGCGGACTCGGGTGAATAGAAATGCAGCTCTCCCAGGGTCCAAAGGCTCGAAATAATCAAGGTCACCGCATGCACTGGTTTGCCCGGGACTATTATGGAAATATTATAGTGTAAGTACATGTGTTTTTCCTGTGCTCAAGCAGCAGTCAGAGCAGGTCAGCTCAAACTGAATGATAAGGAAGTTTATAGAGAAAGAAGGCTTCAATTAGAAACATCTGCAATATGTGATTCATATAATATTATATGTTATTCAAATGTTCTTGTTTGAGGTGGCTTGAGGCTATAGCTGTGCATTTTTCAATCAAACTGGGATCTAATAGTTTCATTCACTTTGTCATACAGCCAGATGTTTGAAAAAACAGCTGCATTGAATTGAGAAAAGGTGACAATTTAAAATTGATCAACACAGGGGAGATATGCATTGTTAATTCATCCACCCCTACTTGTCTGAGCAAAAACTAAACAAAACAAAAACGTTACTGAAATGTAGCCAACCTTAAAAGCCCTGTAGCTAGTTTCTAATACCATTAGTGATCAAGGAATTTAATTACCAACTGTAAAATGGAGCCCTAACTTGTTTTTTGTCATAAACCTCTTCACACATCAAAATTCATTTTCATGCATTTTTTGCATAAATGCTAAAGAATCATTAACATCATAAAAAGATAACACTTTATGACTCAAACTAATAAGAATAGTTAACAGTCAAGGACATTCCAGCACATACTTGCTACACATTTTATTTTGTGTACCTGCTTGTCAAAGCCTGATCCCGTTAGATCTCGGAAGCTCAGCAAGTTAGGGCCTGGTTAGTACTTGGATGGGAGACCGCTGGAACACCAGGTGCCACAGTGGGATGACAGGTGTAGATTGTCGTTGTGTCTTTGGGCAAGACACTTAATCCAAATTGCCTCAGCGTCTGTGTACACTGGGTGAATGGATCCCTGATTGCAAAGCACTTTGAGTGCCTTGTAAGGTGGAAAAGCGCATTATAAATAGAGACCATTAACCTTTTTTTCCGAAATATTTTTGATCTAAACCTTTACCCTGACCCTTTTGTTAAACTGATGCTTAATCACCGTTCTTCCAGGACCATGACTTTATCTAAACTGTGAAAATTGTTTTCTGACCAAACTTACATGAACACTTCATCAAGTCATTTGGAGAAATGGGGTGCGACATGAATAGTTGGTGGAAGCAACAATATTTCATTTTAACTGAACAATAAGTTTTGAAAATATAAAGTGAGCAGATTACTTAGTCCAAAAAAGTGAGTCGAAAACAATAGCAGGTCCCCACAGAAACAAAATGACAATAGTTTTCAACACTAAATGCATAAACATGGAGCCGGCTTACCCTAAATGAGTAGGCCTTTCTGCATAAATGCATGTATCTAGCCAGAGTGTGGCGCTGTGACACTTAGACAGAAAGTCAGACAACAAGAAGAAGACATAATATGGAGCGTGAGTTGCTAAACAAACAGCAACATTTCTATTAATCTTAGCAAATCTTACCAAATACTATGCACACACCATGGATTCTAAACCTACAAAAAGTCAAAGGAAGTGGACTAGCCCTGATGTGACGAGCAGGATTCTACAGTAAACATTGTAAGTACATTTTTCTCTTTGCTGGAGACATGCACAAAAGCAGAAAACCAAACAACAAAAAATGAGATGAAACTCACTTGCAGATACTGATCCATGGGAAGATATAAATAAAAATATTGTTACACTTTTCTTACAATAAAGAACTCATGACATGACTAATAAACATGTCTGAAAATGGAGAGTGGGTGGGGCTAATATAGAACTCTGTGGAATCTTAAAGGAACAGTGCATTATTTATTGCTGAACTTAAATTTAACCAACATTTTTAAAGTATGTATACAATTAACTGAATGAATCTGGATTTGAGGCTTAGTGGGGTAAAGTTTGAGTTAACACTAGTTTGGCAAATCGACAATACTACAAAGCTGGATAAACTTTCTATGGGGCAGAACTCATAACCTGCTCTGGACCAGATTAAAATCCTTAATAAGTAAAGAACCAGAGCCAAGAATCCAGCGTGTGTGGAGAGAAAGAGAGAGGGGTAGGAAGCGAGAGGTGAAATAAGGCACATGAGTGTTTATCAGTGCACATGAGTTTGTATTAAGAAGCAAAGACATTTAAGAACAATGCACATCGTAACTAGACGGAAGAGTTCATTTGCTTAAATATACATACATGAAATGTTTATAAACTGTGAGATTGAAAAGGCTAAATGTAACTGGGCATCTTTGGCTTTGCTTCTGTGTGTGCTGCTTTGGCTCAGACAGAAGGATTGTTTCTTTATTGCATTGTGCTGCTTTGATCCTTTAAATGTTTCACTACTTAGGCACATTCAATACTTAAATGAAGAACTTTGTCCATCCATTTCATTTGACTTTATTTTGTCGTATTTGATATTCATGATTGATCTCTCCTCAGTTAAAAGTCAGGGCTTTTGCTGTTCTGGTTTATAGTACAAGCTCATGATAACTATATTTAACAGTATCCTGAAAAACATTATCTTTGTATGAAAAGACAGAGAAACTCTGTAGATAATTTCATAATTTTTTATTAACGTATCTGCTTTGCCCAACTGGATAGTACAAACCAAATACAGAAATAAAGCAATTGGAAAAGGAAAGTGCAGCAACAAACTACACGGAGTTTATCTGAGTCAAAGATTCAAAGTACATTGTTGTGACGGTGAACACAGAGAGAGCAGCAAAATGTTTTCAGGCAGCCATGCAAAACAGAGAATTCAAACACCTCCGACACTACAGGCCCTGACTTATCCAACTACGGCAGCTTTACTCGGTAACAACTGGAAGATACAGTCAGGTATTTTTGCAAACATGTTACTAAGACAAGACACTACAGGCTAAATAAGTTTTTCCTTTTCTGTTTTTTTGTTGTTGTCAGTTTGTCTCTGTAAACATAGTGTATTCCGTTTTTATGGAAACAACAATATTGCCCAGATTGCTTCCACGTTTTATCATTTATTTAATTCACCTTAAACCATAGAGTTACACAGATCATTGTTATTCTTCTGCATCATTCAGTTTCATTACATTTTGCGTCAGACATTTCCCTTTTGGGGTTCATTGACTCTGTGTTCCACTCATAAATTTAATGACAAACATTGTTTAAACATTGTATTGCCACACATTCCAGACAGTAATTAGGACAGGTGATGTGATTAGACCAGATATGGACAAAATGCGGCCCAGGGGCCAGATTCACCCCTCCCTGTTTTGATCAGGCCCCCGGCAAGTTTTTGAGAAACTGCAATGTATGAAGATAAGAGACATGTACAAAGAAAAAATGTCGACTTTATGAGAATATAGCAGAAGATTTAAATCTTTGTAATTGTACGAGAAAACAATGATAATTTAGCAATAATGAAATCATAAAAAATACAAAAACATTGTTTTCGAAGAATACTGTTGAAGTCTTAAAAACTTTAAGTTTTACCAGATTAAACTCATATTTTTAATCATGCTGATAATGTACACATGCACCATTGAAATGTCCTATTTATAATACATTTTGCATTTATTATACTATTATTCTGTCTTACTGTGACAATAAAGACATTTACTAAAGCTTACTTTCACCGTTTTCTCATAATATTGTGTTTTTTCTCATGAACTTACAATTTTTATATTGTAAAATGTCAAGTTTTATTCTGAAAAATTTGGACTATTTATGGTTTAGACTTTATTCTTTCCTTAATCTCAAAATGTTTCAAAATTACTAGCATAGCCCAACTTTTTAATTTTTTTAAATGAGCATTTGTTATATCACTGCCACTTAGACCCTTTACTAAAGTATTCCTGAAATATAAGGTAGTTTTATAAATGTTCAGTATGACCCTACAAAATGGCTTTGTGTGTTAGAAGAAAAAACATTTCAAAAATAATCATTTTAGCTGCATTTAATCTATGTTAAATATTTCTAAATTGTAGAATGTTGTGATGTCACTTGAATGCAACCTACTTTACAAATGTTCTAAGAATTTTTACTAACATCACTGTAGAATGTGACACTTTAACTAAACATTTACAGCCAAAAAAAATCTATATTTTAACATTTAATAAATCTACTAAAATCCAACAGTATACAGTATTTCACCATGAACCTTGCTCGGCTACTTCATTATATCAAACCATCATCTTCCTTCTGTCCAGTGATCCTCATAAAGAGGGACATTACCTGTTTGCTGTGTAATGCAGTTTAGCCTTGGACAGACATATGTGCCGCGAGATGCCGAGGGTCTGAGGTCGGCCCCTCCTGCACCACACGCCTAATGGGCCATGGCTCTAATCCGAACGGCCCTGGTGCTCAGCGAAAGCATGATGCAGCTCTTCAGACCCACCGCCACGTGTCAGGAACCCAGCTGTTTAAGAGACACTCGCCAATCGGCCTGGAATTAGGAGAGAAAATAACACAGTTGATACCAAATTTTCATCTCAGGCTTCTTATAGTCAGGATAACCTTTTGTCCTTTCAGCTTTTCACTTGTGTCTATAGCTTTAATACTATTGTTATGTCAGGAAAAAAAATGCATATACGGTTGCTAATTGTTTGAGAGTTTGCATATTCTGTCTTGGGTTGTCTGGTTTCCTCTACCACTAATAACAGGTACAATAGGCTCCACCCCTGACTTTCTCTATAGACTAAACTTTATTACTTTAACAACTGTCAATAAACATTGGCTAAGTAAAAATGACCAAACTGATTAAGAAAAAGTTGAACAGGTAAAATGAAATACAGATTCAGCTAATACATTTTTCCTGTCAATTTGTGATGTGGCGCTATAATATGACATCACAGCATTATATAGACCAGGGCTATTCAAATGGTGGCTCGGGGGCCAAATGCGGCCCACTAAGCAGCAGTATGTTTTGACCCAGCATGATAAAACAGACCAAAAGATAGATTGTGTTTGTTGTTTTTAGTGCACTATGTTAACTCACTTATTCGGTTTCCTGTTGTGTGTCATTTAAACCAGATTCTGTTGTCCTTGAAATGGTTAAAACCTTGTCCTGGCTTAGTCCTGGTTCAGATTTTGTGCTTTTGTAGACCTCATCTTGAACAAAGCTAGAGCACAAAATCTTGGTTTGGAACCCGGTCTAACCCTGATTCAATCTGGTCATTGATTGCCGCTGATTTTGTTTTAGTTTTTCACCTTTCTGTTTAATACTGCCTTTTTGTTTTATTTTGTATATATCTCAGTAAAAATTTTGATTTCTAGTAAATAGCTCCATTTCCAGTTGTTTGTGGGTATAGGTTGTAAAGCACAGTCCTCAGACTCTAGTCCTTAGAGAAATCTGGCACACTGTTTAAAGTAAATATAAGACCAAGATTTTTAGTGCCACGACTCCCCTATTGGTGTGAAAATAGCACATAATAGCTCCTCAAAATAATTTTGTGCTAATCTGATAATTAGATGTTTTTCCTTTCAGATTTAGCTAGAACTAGATTATTATACCTGTGAAAATTATTCAATAAGGACGTAAAAGTAATCTCAAACTTAATTTTCTTAAAGGCCCCTCTGCAGAGCCTCTGAGGATCACTGATAATATTAATTAACCAATCATATTAATTGCAGATGTTGGGCAGCTGAAAATAAAAAAGTGAATTGACCTTATAACTCTTAAAACTCACTAGGATGAAATTGTGTGAAATGGCTTTTTACAGATTTCGTGGCAGCATTTTGAATAAAAACAAACAAACTCTTGCCTACCATGACATCATAACAATGGAACGTGAACATCTAGATAAATAAATATGATTTTATGCATTATATAGTTAGTTACATAACATATACACTGTATTTTCTGCTATAATTAAACATGTTAAATTCATCTAAAGAACCACAACTAAGACCATTTTAAATTTTCACCAAATGTATAAAAGCCGGTCCTTATGCAGAGTGGCACTCCAGACTGGACACTTCCTGAATCGCAGATCTCCTCTTGGTCTGAAGCCCCAAAATCTCCATGAGTAATTGACAAATGGATGGATTAATGGTGTATAAAATGACCCATCCATCACCGAGGCTAAACGGTGTGAGACAGAGCCAGACAGGCCGATTCAAAATCCTCCAGTCCTCCTCTGACCTCAGACCAACTGCATCTGCACACATTTGTGTTTGTCTGCAGAGCAACATGTGAAGCAGAGAATGATTGAGCACCACACATGATCTTACACAGAGATGAACGCTCTCATAAGTGGGCCTTTTCAATTTGTTATGGATGGATGATTAGTCCAGTTTTGCTGAACTAAAGACAAAACAACACAAAATACATCATAAGATAAGAAATTCAAGTATTTTACTGAGACCTTTCAGGGACCAAAAACGTGTTCTCATGGATTGCGTAAAATACACGCCATGACAAATTACGTGTCACGACGACCCCTCTGCCTGTTTTGGCGTGCAATTACACGCTCGTTTTTTCTGGCGTGGTCTGGGCACGCCTAGAGAGAATTTAAGTCTGACGTTACAAAAATTGGTAAGTTTAGCTCTCGGACTTGGAGTTGGTTAAATTTAGGATTAGGATTGTGTTAGTCTTCAGGAATAACAACACGTCTTAACATTCACCATTGAAATGAATTAGGACAGAAACGTGTCTATACACATGCATAAAATAGAAGTTGCGTTCATATGACACGCTGTTTACAAGCGTGGTATTGACACGCTTATCCATGAGAACAGGCTGCAGGGACATGCTTATATGTACACACACATACAAACAGATCTGCATGAGTGTGTGCTACAGTTTAGGGTATTGGAGGTAAAAAAAGGCAAAACAAATGAGAAGCAGACAGTTTTCTGTTTATGATCGCACAGAATAGATTATAGCACAGTGGTAAAGTTTTCCTTTGCAATTTCATAACACATATATAAAAAGAACAGCTATTTAGAGCCAAGAAAAGACTTTTTTGTTTATGATTGCACACTTATGTATTAAATTTGCACCATATTTCACAGAAAATCTGTGTTTAGAAAAACACTGTACAGTTCATATTTCCACTACTTAAGTAAGCAAAGCCACTTTTTGTTATGGGAGTTATTTAATAATTGAGGTGTAAATGTTGCACTTTGTGAAAAAATGAGACCACTGTGTACTGTGTGAACTGAATAATAAAGAATTTTAGTTCTCATCAGGACCGATTGCTGCGCTCTGGTTGGCTGTGCTTAACCATGTGTCGAAGAACTTATGAGAGGAAGTTGAGATGAGAGTTAAACCTAAATCATGTTTGCAGTGTAAAAATCAGCTACTCCGCCTGAAATGAATTGTATTTATTGCAAAGAAATATAATACATGAGTTCTCATCATTTGGATGTTGTTTTGAAAACTAGGCCAGCAGCAAGAATCGTGCCGCAAATTTACACTGTAAAAAATAATAGAGCAGTTGACTTAAGATGCAAGAACAATTTCTGTCTTAAAGTTTTGTCAGTTGTTTGTTATTTTCTCTCTCTCTCTTCTTCCACTATACCTCACCCCTACTCTCTCTTTTTTCTCCCTCTCACTCTTTCTTGTCCCCTTTTTTGTCTGCCCTCCTCTCTTTCTTCCCCCTCTCTCGCTTCCCTCTCTCTTCTCTCCCTTACCACTCTCTCTCCCCTCACTCTCTCTCCTGTCTCTTTTTCCGCCTCTCTCTTGTTCTCTCTCTCTTACTCACACTTTCTCTCGCCCTCTCTCTCTTTCTGTCATGCATTTCTCTTATAACTTAAAAGTCTAAGTTGAAGATCTTTGCCTCACATGTCACGTTATATAACACAAAGCTGTTTATAATTCATTATCTGTCATTTCCATGCTGTTGAATGCATATTTCAAACAAGCAGAAATAAAAGATGTGACGGTGTTATGGTGAGTTGGACATGGCTGATGACTGGATTAACTGATGAAGTCTGTTAGTGACCTCTCCTTGTCACAATTACACACCACAGGATTACTCTGCTCAGTTTTTATAGGGCACAGTATTTGGAACAATGAGACTGCACTAATTGATTATCATTTTGTCTTTGTGAGATAAAATCAACCGCTCGATACCTCCATGTCAGCACCGTTTTACACTGGCCGCTTGACGTTGACGGATTCTGGGAACGCCTGTACTCTGTTTAAGATTCTTGCCCACTCCTAAACGCACTTTTCTCTTCTTAAATTTCAATAGCCCTTGGGATTAGAGCGACCCATCCAACTCAATCAGATCAATAGTGTCGCTGGGGTAAACAGTGACGAAGCAGAAAGTTTACAGGCTGGAGCAAAATTTAAAAAACACGGTCTTGAGCTTGACATGTGACCAAGTCAGCCCATTGTACATATGATGCCCCACCCCAAAAAGAAAGAATAGATAGATAGTGAGAGAGCGAGACAGAGACAGAAAGAGAGACAGAGAGACAGAGAGAGAGAGACAGAGAGACAGAGAGAGAGACAGAAGAGAGAGAGAGAGAGAGAAAGAGAGCCCAGGCTAATGATAATGGGTAATGGAGGTTTAATGTTGTGCACAGTGCAAATAGTGGAAACGGGACATATAAAGACAATATTAGGTCATTTTAGCTGTTAATATTATATTATACTGAGAATAATAGAGTAATGACACATTTGTGTTTTCAACAGTGAGAAAAAAGCAGTGTACGTGCAGGTATTAATATATCTTTGTACCATATAAGAAAAAAGAAAACTGAACATACCAGAAATAAACTAGCCCCGACCACAAACTTACAAATTTTTGTTAAACAACAAAAATGTTTCCACCAACTCCAACCAAAACATTTGTCAGTAGGACGCTAAGAAAATAGCGTTTCTATGTGACGCTGTGAAAAGAGTCAAATACGTATATATGGAGCTAGATTAAGGTCATATGTTTGAAACTGAAAAACTTAAAACTGAATGTCCAATTCATGTAATAAATAAAATAAATAAAACAAATTAATTTTTTTCAGGTTCAAAATCCATTTTTCCACTTTCAAATCTTTGAGGCTTGGTTTCTCTAAGTTTTGTTTTTCAGTTTCAAACATTATGACCTTTATCTAGCTCAAATACAGGCTCAAAGATTTGAATGTGAAAAAAAAAGTCTGAAACTAAAAAAGGTAATCCGAAGTTGAAAAAAAATCTGAATGTAAAAAAAACCCAAAAAACTTCTGAAACTTCAAAAAATAACAACTGAAATTGTAAAAATGGATTTTGAACCTGAAAAAATAATTCAAATTAATTCATTTTCATTAAAGCTCTATTACATGAATTGGACATTCAGTTTTAAGTTTTTGTTTTTCAGAAGTAATAAGAAACAAGCAAAACAAAAATAAATAATGACCTACTAAGGTAAAAATGTATGCCTAGTAGTAATAAAAAAAAAAAATAAACAGGCAAGATAAAACAACACATTTTTAGTTAAAAGTCAAAGAATAAAAACATGTTTTTAAAAGAGGCTTAAAATTATTTACTGACCCAGTCTGTCTTATTTTCAAAGGTAAATTATTCAGCTGAAGGCCAGCCACTGAAAGAATTGAAGAATTCGAGTTCTTTCCCTTCAGTAATACTGTCATCCTGTTTACACTTTTACTATATGCACACCAGTATACAATATTCAGTCAAAATACATATGCACATAACTCTCTGGGGGGAAACTAATTGCAGTATTTCTTGGATAACCTTTATGTCTGAGAGAGCTCAATAAAAGAATCCAGGCCCATTAAATTTCTGAGTCTGTTTTCTTCAAAGGACTGAGAGAGGATTTACACAGCAGTAATAGTGTCCCGTTGGATAAACTGGCACCACATAAAATCATAAAATCAGTCATGTTGAAGAAAGATGAAATAGGAAGTATTTGCCTCAGAAGTACAAAAAGAACTGTTGGAAATTCATCCTCACCAATTTGGAAAAGAAATACATTTGTTCATGACCACAAGTTTTCCTACTATATCTTATATCTCCATATCATAACCATACCACAAAACACAGATAGTATACATGACAAATGCAAACTATTTATTGATTTATGAACGTTCGTCGACCCCTGAGAGGCCAAATTCACAGTATCTCCTACGCTTTTGGTGGCACTCTGAGTCATTTTCCAATAAAATGGTGTAAAATAATGGCCCAGAAGCTGTTGTGTTATTAGAAGTGCATTATTTCTACTTTGTCATTTTCACATTTTATCTAAGAAATTCAAACAGTCTCGGATATATAAGATGGTTAGATGTGCCAATAAAAATATTAACGGAGACTATTTTGTAAAACCATGTTACAGCATGTTCTCTCATCATTAGTTTACCTAAAGTTGTATTTGGATTGGTTAATGCATGTTTGAGTAATACTGTATTGTATTGCACTACAGCTGATGCTCCAGGTCCAGTGCTAAGAAAATCCCTGTCTTCACCTACCACCAATCCCCACCCACTTGTCCATATTTAATTGCAAGAAAAACAAAACAAAACAAAACTGTGGCCTATAACTTTTACATTAAAGAGGCGGAGTTTATCAGTTTGCTTTTTATCAGATTATGTTTCTATTTCTAAGCTGTTTTAAATATTTTTTTGTGTCTTACAATGAACAAAATGTGATTACTGAAATATATTGAAAAAGCACAATAAGTCTCCTTTAAAGCAATACACTTTGCACTTTGTAATCTTATATTAATTTGCAACTGAGCTTCAGAAAATTCCGGTTTTTACCTGTAAGCCCTCCTACTTCCCCTTAGCTTATATATAAAAAAGTAAGTCTGAGTCATTATATAAAAAAAAATTTTTCAGTAATCTATGTATGTCTCGGTTCAACTGCCTGTTCCTGTTGTTTTTATCGTCAGTTTACACTTTTCGATTAATGAAACCATTATTATGTGTTTACAGAAGCTTTACTTCACTTTAATGTTACACCATTGAACATAGGCACTGTATCACCATGGAGACAAACAAGTTGAAGTTATGTCTTGCTGGACATGATCAGACAGTATGAGTTTTAAAATGCTTCCCGCGCCTTGTCTCTCTGCCTTAACTGCACTCTTCAAACCATGTTTTAGTCTAAGTATAATAGCATTTTCCCCAAAGTGGCTGAACATTAGCATGAGAGGATCAACACTGCATATTCATATCATGTGTTCAGTTCATTTTCATGTGTCTTTGTCCAGGCTCTTCCTCTGAGTGTCTGCAGCAGAGGAAGAATAATTAGCGGGAGTTATTTTCTTCCCGTTAGGCGAACAGCAGCTGACGTGGTAATTGTAGCCTTTCAGGGGGATTCAGAGTGCAGCGCTCCTCAGAAAGCCACTGTCTGTGAGTGACTGTGTGCGTTTTCAACATCTCCTCACTTATTTGGAGTTGGGCTTTTTGTTTCCGATGTTGCACCAAAATAACTCTGCACAGCTGCCTCCTCAAGCGACAATTCATAGATGCACGTGCAGGCGAATAATAGACCTATATTTATTTGCATTTAAATAGCTTTGTGTCAAAGAGGTTCTTAAAATACAGTATCAAGTCACATTCCTCCAGATTTCTGAAACTTTTTGCCTTGTTCTGTTACCTTAAAGTAATGACCAATCAACCTCTGGGTTGGTAACAATGTAGTTTTAGTTATTCTGAAATTATATTCAGAATTAATGTATGTATAATAGGATTAATAAAATGCATTATTAGGGCTGCGTAATATTGTAATAAAAAACTTATTCTGAGCTAATTTTTGTCATGCAATTGTCATATTGTCATTTTGTATTTTTCTACTTGACGCACTTGTCACTTGTTCAATATGTTTCCCACCTACTTCTCGGATTGGTCATGCTTTGCCTTATTACTGAGTCACAGCTGGATTTAGCCAATTTCTGAAAAAGCCGGCAATTTTATTTACTGAAAAGAAAATCTGCAAAATGCGAAGCACATTTTTCAGCAGTTCAAACAAACAAACAAACAAACAAACAAAAAAAGTTTGTACTAATGCAAAACTACTAAAAACATGGGATCTTCAAACCCAGATTGAAAAAGTTACATTCAAAATCTAGACCTCCCTCACACCTCAGCACCCCCAATCTAAAATATGTTTCCACAACCAATTGAACAGGAATTCTCATTTAATGTTTTTTCAATTGTTGTTTAACCAGATATTTTAATTGGAAGCATATATTTTAACAAAGTAGGCTCAACAATAGTTTGATTTTGGTTTAGCATTTTCTATTCTCAGTCATTTTCTTCAGCTACTGGAAACCTGTAAAATGATCAGAATGCACCAAAATTGATTAATTTATTTTTCTAAAATCTCTGGGGAGGACCCCCTCACCCCCCCATGTTTTCACTCCGCACCACTCCCAAAAGACTGTAACTGTGATGCCCATGAACCACACTAGACTGTTAAAGAAAGCTGCTGCTTTGCAAATTGCCCATGTCTCACTCCAAGCTAAGATCAAATTTTGAAAGCTTTGGCCATACTACTGTGTTATACTTTGATTGTCATAAATGTGGACTACTGGGCCGTAACGATCTTTGCAAAAGAGCTAAATATTGGTAATGTAGTTGTTGTGATTACATAAATTTCTTGTTGCGCTGGAAATGTCCTGGAAAATATTTTTGGGATACGAGTGGGAACCCTGAAAACAGTCTACAGCATTTGATCTAGAATAATTGTTAGTCATGTGTACTAAACAAAATCTCAAACTCACCGTGAATACACTATGCACCTAAGGCACCTGCTTGTTTAGGCGGATAACTTAATAGCTTGATAAGTAGAAGTAAGCCTACTGTGGCTATATTGATCAAATGTTGAAGAAAAATGTCTTTAAATATCCTCTGATCACTGTTACTTGCCATTTTTCAACAACATTCTCAACAGTTCAACTTTGGATTACAAGTGGGCATTTGCTTTGCCCATGGCACACTGCTATAATTAGTGCCATAATAGATAAGTACTGTGGGTGTACTGCTCGCTTTACCGTAGCTGGCGGCAGAAGCGAGGAAACTGCACCAATTAGATTTGCCATAACACAGCAAGCCTTTCTGTTATGGGCCAGTCTTCATTACGTTCACCAGAAGTCAATTGTAAAGAGTATCATATACACTGCACGATGAAAATGGCGAAGTTTAATTTGTAAAACTATTTGTGACAGATATAGATTTAGGTTTGTCAGTAAAACATAACTAATCAGTTTTTTTCCAAACTTGGTTCTTTTATTATCTTTTTTGGTTGCACAATCAATTGGATGTAGAGCTAATGATGCATTTCAGGCAAACTGTGATCTGAGACTTGACAAATGTGCTAAAACTTGGACTGGTAAAGGTTATTTGTGAACTGGGAGCTGTTGGAGGGACTTCATGTATGACATCAACAATAACCACAAAAATTGTATCTTAGCCTTATCTGCTGCAAAAACCACTAAGTAAAAGCATGTTAAATCCAAAAACAATACTTTATTTATCATTGGCTTTAGTTTTGCCTTCATGCTGACATTAATCACATTGCTTACATACTATTCATTGGAGCACTGAAGTGGGAATGTTAAACTTGGAAATTTCCGACTCTCCTGATGTCGAGAATGCAGCATAAAGTCATTTCTGGTTACCTTTTTTTTGTTAAACATTGTCAAAACTTTTAGAAAAATGCATCAACTATCTGTAAATATCTCTGCATTCTGATAGAATGTCACTTTTATGACATTGGTGTGATTCCTGTAATTTCCTTCTTGATTTGCAACTTTATTTGAACACAACTTTACTGCTGCACAGTTATCATGAACATTTCAAAACTATCACATCAACCAAAGTCATGAAAACAAAACAAAAACATTCTAGGATTCCTTTGCAGGCCATCCCCTGTAAAATGTTTACTAAATGAATAAATGTATACATGTTATTTTTGAAGTCATTTGTAGCGTTTGTCTAAAGCAGTCAGTCAGCCTCACACTTGGCCTGACCTTTTCGTTCCACAAAGTGGAATAATTGGGGGTTGCATGAATGGCTTTGATGAGGCAGAGAACAAAACAACTAAATCTGGATTAAATGGATGTTGCAATTTATATTGACTTTTCCCAAGACTTTGATGGTTAAATGTTTTGAGTTTTGACTCACATTTGCTTACCTCAAAATAACTGTTCCCAATTATATGGATGTAATAACTTCAAATCAGCTTTGTCCCACGCTCCTAGCAGAGACATAATAGAAAAACATCTATTCAGGTGAAAATTTTGTTTATTCTCCGAAACCTGGAAGTGCACTGCCAGCATGCTTTGTTCTTTCTGTGATGAGCAGTTTTAAACTCATTGTGGTGAGCAAAACATATCATTTCCAAGAATTTAAAAGGGAATTGATTGCTTCTGTTTCCAAGACTGTAAAATTAAGAAGCAACATAAAAAAAAAAAAAAAAAAAAAATAAAAAAAAAAAAAATATATATATATATATATATATATATAAATATTACGCATAAACCTAAAATTAGGAACAATGCTTCATAAACAAAACTTACAAAACTTAGTCTTGCTCAAATGGAGTGAGGGATTTTTGTATTAAAAATAGGCTCTACATATTGGCATGTGTCATTGTGAAACATTTAAAATCTTATTATTGAAAATGTTTATGTGGTCGTCTGAAGAATATTTTCCCAATAGAAAAATGCACACGAAGTCAAAAGCTGCTGCCTGAGCTAAACACCAGTCGTCATCTGATGTGTGGAGACTAATGAAAATCAGCTTGTTTATCAAATTATTTTAATCATTTGAGCTCATTAACTAAAACCACTACATTTTATGATTTGCTGTTAGTTGTTCATATCATAAAGCTACACATTTCTGTATTGTTCATTTAATTATTTATATAATGTTAAATGTTATTGTTAAAATAGGCCAAACAACATTTACATGTCATTGCTAACATTATTACCTTTTGTTTAAAGGGCTGTATCAAAGATAATAATAATGGTGATTCAAATTCTCAACGTTCTGAAGACCACGTGCATTCAAGTCCATGGAGATGTTTTTGATTGGCCTGAATTGTTCCATATTATGGTGATAAACTTTTTGTCTCCATGGAAACAAGCAGGCTCTGCGCCAAGCTACATGTCAGATTTTGTGTCTTATTGTGGTGCAATCTCGGAGCTTGGATCTTTTGAGTTCTGACTTGTAAATTCCAGGAGCAACCTTCCAACTCAGAATTCCCACTTGAATCCAAAATTTCAGGACTTGGTTTAGAAAATCAAACATTGCATTGCCCTGCATTTTGAGAAAGATAAACTTACAACAATTACATGAGTGATTGTACTTGTGCTATTTTCTCTTGTTTCTATGGTTCACAAGCCTCTGTGAATCTGCTCCCGCGCCATTATAAACGCCCTGTTAAGTGATGCTATGCTAATGTTGCTAACGGCTACACAGAACTATTTAAACAAAATCACTCTCTTGTTTTTTATTTAGTTTTATTTTACAAACTGTAAACATAACAGCAAAGGTTGAGTTGATAAAATAACCTAAAGAGATTTGTTTTTGGCAATTTGGAGCAATTTTATAGTTATTTTTTTACTTAATTGGCTCATTACTATAAAAGTAATCCAACACACGACTGAAACGTATTATTATTTTTTATGATTATTATAATTATTACGAATAATATTTATTTTTTCTTACTTTTTAAAACATCATTAGCAGTTATGTCCATACTGCACACATATAACATAAAACATGTAATTTAATAAATGACGGTGAATAGTGGAAACCTTTAACATCACATATTTTTACAGATCAATAGTTTCCTTGTTATACTTATTACAATCACACATTTTTCTTGCCTCAGTAGAAAAGCCAGTTACGTGACTACTTGGCCATTTTTAGAGCAGACTTTGAAACACAGAATATGATGTAAGATGACTTATAAAATATGAATATCCTTAAAATAGAAGAGATGGCTATTCAAACTGACGCGGTGACCTGGCGCTTCTTAACATTCACCGTACAGACACAGTTTTTATCCCGAAGAAAGAGTCGTGTTCTAATTTCGCCGTTACACAAAGAATACACAGTTCATAACAAACTTTTTTCCCAGATAAATGACACAATCGCGCGCATACATTTGCATTCATTGTGTTCATTGTCAGAGTATTATGGGCTGTAAGAAAGCAATTACTCATGCACTGAAAGGAAACTATTACCATATTTGATAATGTTTTTCTTGCCAATTTCTGTTCAGTTTAAACAAATCTTCCCGTCACGCAGCTTTCCTCTGTCTGGATTTGGGCCAATCAAATCATTTCCACCTGGGTCAGACAGAAACAGCTCTCTGCTTTGCCAATAATCACGCTGCATCACTTTCTCCTGTCAGATGTGTGTGTGGAGAGTGTGTATAGTGTGTGGGTCTGTTTGTTTGTTTGTTTGTGTGGAGCAGAGGTGAGACTGACACATCTGGACATGGCTGACAGTCGTGTGAAGCTTGGACCACAGGCAGGTGTGCGACCCAGGCCTGTCCTTCAACTGAGCGCTATGACAGCACTAGTTAGACAATAGTAATGAGGAGAAAATATAAGGAGAATGCATGGCAAACAGAAAAACACACAAGGCCTTGATCGTTATATACAACAAGATTAGTAAATTACACTGAATGGAATCTTATACAGTAAAATGATTAAGATGATGTTTTTTATTTCTTTTTCTTTTTTTTTTAAATAAGGCATTTTATTTACATTTTGTGTGCATGTTATAGAAGATTTTTATTTCTACTTTTTAGGCTTAGATTTTTAGGTTTGGTTAGTTTTCCAGAATATTACACCAATGTTTGTGCATTTTTTTTTGTAAAAAGAAAAAAGTGTCAATTTATATATTTTTAAAATTATTATTATGTTTTATTTTTTACATAGAGTAGAAACAAGCTATCATGATAATGTCATCTTGATAATTGTTCAGATTACAGACATTCTGAAAAATTCAATTGAGTAAAAAAGAATACAAACTTCTATACAAACACTTAATCCTCACTTATAGGGAATATAGTTATACCACAAAATAACTTAAAATTAATTTGCCTCTATAGCACAGATGTCTTGTTAAAGTAACTGTTCATTTGGAAATGAATCCGCACTCTACTGTCTGCATCTAATAATGCCCTGCTTGTTCACCAATCTCCACATTTACAGCAAAAATAGAGTATAGTACTTTTACCTTTAATTTATACACATAACAAATACAGACACCTTGCATCACATGTTAAAGCAAGAATGTTTTTGTAAACTTTTCTCAAAGAACAAAAGAAGAATAATATAGTTGTGCCAGTGTGACGCTAATTTCTTTTATCAGAATCCTAAGTTTAAATTAATTTTAGCAGTTATACGTTATTTTATTACAAATACAAATGTAGCCTACAAATGCATTACAAATTACAAATGGAAGCTTTTGTTTACATTTACATGAATGTAACAATTTTTCCAAATGTAAACTTCCTAAAAACCTTAGTTTTCTTTAAAAAGTGCCAAAAAATATTTATTGAAAACTTTTGCAAAAAGCATATAACTTCATGTCCACAGCCACCAATCCTATGTCCACAAATGATCTAATCTTATGTCCATAAACAATATGATCCCATGTCCAATTATAATATGATCTTATGTCCATAAATGATCTGATCTTATGTCTGATCTATGTCCTAAATGCAGTTCCATTGCAGTAAGTGCCCTGCTCTTCAGTGTGTGGCCCTCATAACCACACTGAGGCTGGAGCTCCTCCTCCTCTCTGCCTTCCTTCCGTGACTATCACAAGAATTCCGCGCTGACTCTAATTCAACAGGACTGTCGTGGCTCATGAAAAAATCATGTCATATAATCAAATCGGAGTAAAAACCCGCGCACACGGCCTCACGGGAGTCTCAGCGCGGCCTGAATATTTCATGTAATGGAGGCTCTCACCACCAGGGAAACTCTCAACAGTTCAGGATTGCGTGCAAATATTGACTGTAGTGGTCGCGCTTTGGGCCGGAGGAGGGCGTCTGCGTCACAGAGCCCGCGCCACTTTTATAAATAAAGGTAATGACATGTGACACGCTCATAGCAGGGGGGCGCCTAGCCACTCACAAGCTCTCAGTCTGAGGGAGGAGGGGCCGCCAGAGCAGGCAGAAGAGAGAGGAAAGTGCCCTGATGCATATGAACTGACAAATGTCTGTTTTGGCTGCTGAGAAAGGAGCTCAATTGTGAGTCTGAAGAAACATCAAAACACAATTCAGGGCGAACATCCACAAAGAAGAGAGAGGGGAGGGAGGGAGAGAGAGAGGAGGGGGCTGGAGCCTGGCTGAGAGCTTATACCGCGGTGGGTGAGCTGCTGAGTCTGCATGGCCTTTTACGCCTCACCAGCAGCAGGAACTAGTAAAAAGTTACAATTGTGCTTTAGTTTTAAAACTCAAAACTTCTAAACTTCAAACTGCTGGAAGTTTTTAAATAAAGTTTAGTTGTTCGTTTATTTGTAGTTTGGCCTGTGGACATTTACTGAGTGTGTTGTAGCTGTTTGGTATAATAATTGTTGTACATATAAATGCTATTGTTTTATATGAATCAAGAACAGGTTTGAGGTGAAAAGTAACAAAATAAAACAAAGAAAAGTTGAGAATAACAAGAAGTAGAGCAAAGATAACAACAAGATGAGAACATTCTATTGTTTTTTATTCAGAAACATTGTTTTGACTACGTATAACATGCAAAATTGACCAATTGACCATTGTTTTCTCATCAGAAACTTGCCTAAATACCTTTTTTTTTCAGTACTAATTGACTTGTTCCTTTGTTTCTTAGGCTCACAAAAACCTCGGTTTCATTGGTTTCAGATTTCTTTGATTTGCTGTGTCATGAGCTCTGGGTGATGTCTGTGCATTTTTATTTTTTGTTTATAGGACCACCCCTTGAGATATATCTCTTTTTTGGGTGTGTTTTATTCATTTTTACTAAGAAAAAAAACAAAAAAATAAAACACTGCTAACTTGTTTCTACATGTGCAGTTGGGGGCAGGCTAGACTTATTTTTGAAGATTTTCCTCCGTTAATAGTTACAGAGCGAACCTTTATAAGATCTCCTTTTAAAATTTTCCATGATAAGCCAAAAAAAGAAAAGAAAAGAAAAAGAAATATTAAGAAGATAAAGAAAAAACTTGGCAAAAAACGCCTAATGCAAATTGAACTAATTCCCTGATTATCCATTTTTATAACAAATATTTCCATAGTTAACATATGAAGCTGTGTTTCAGCTGTGTTTCTTTTGCCATATTTTGATGTAATGAGAATAGTTTATGGTATACCAGATATGAGTTTGGATTTTTTTTTCATAGCACCATAGTTAAACAAAGTCCCATTGTGCAATTTCAGATTAACTTCCTAAAGTTCACAGTATAGATTTGTAGCTGTGAAAAGACATGAATAAAATATGACACCTGCACACACACAGTACATACAAAGACATAAAGGCCTACACAGAATTGCCTCAGCAAGTCATTTAAGTACTTTAAGAAAAAAAAAAAGAAATATAGAAATACATTTGTGTGTTGAAAAATAAGTGATAATTTCAACATTGTGCAGCATATTCTCAGTGCTGGCAGTTCTAATAAGAATCCCATTCGCCCGAGCAACAGGTGAATGCTGGTCTATTTGGGTGAAACACTCCAGAATTACAAGATTGGCGGAGACAGACCTCACAGACTGACCCAGTCAGGATCCAAAGTGTTTTTTACAAACAGAGACACCACTGCTGGCTGTCTTATTCCTCCAGACTTGATTTATACGCACTGCCACGATAACGTCAGGCTTATCACTGTGCCAAACAAGACTCTGCTTCTTGTTCAGTCCGTGGATTCACTCAAGTGGATATTTTATTTTCTGAATGGTTTATGAGAAATGTTTCCATTCAAGCTAGGATGCTAATCTGTGCATCTAGGGTGCTGCTGGAATGACTCAACCCCAAATTTACATACTTCTGCATATTCTCAATTTTTAATTTGCATTTTTGGCCTTATAAGCATGGGTTAGGGCCAGACAGGGTTTGTGTTTTTGAGTACATTATATTTATTATGAGATGTTCAATCTGGAATTAGCATGTTAGCATTAGCATTCCTGAAAAACAGCTAGTTGAACTATGGGTTATTCCTCATTTGCAGATAGGCTACATTATTTTAGTTTCTATCCTCTGCTCAATTTATTCCAAACCCCATTGCCTGAAAGCACATAAGACCACTGTCTGAAAACATGTATACATCAATATACATCAAGGCATTACATCAAGTTTACAACACAAAAGTGACAACGATCGCTGACAGGCATGTTTGTTCTGTACTTTCTATCATCAGACCAGTGGTTGTTTATTTGTTTATGTTTATGACTTAGTAAAATGTAATACAAGCTGTGATTGGTTAAAGCAATAAAGTCCCTGTCTATTGGGAAGCGAACAAACTCCAGTGATGCAATGTCAGATGATTTCCACAGAGTGAAATGAAATGGCTGATGCATTCAAATCAAAGAACTATATATATTTCCCCGTTAGGTAATTGTATTCTGTATGGTCGTGGAGCTGTGAGTAGTGTCTGAGCAGATAAGAGTGTTTTTTAATACCAGTGTTTGAAAAAACTGTTCCAAGATGTACTTGTGACAAACCGATGATGATTTTTTGCTCAACCTAATAATCTTCTGTAGACTCGTGTGTCTTTTTATTCTTTGGTCTTTTCATGTTCACATGTGGTGGTGTTTGTGTTTGTGTAAATTTGTGTCCACATGTCCCCAATACAAATTTCTCCTACCGGAGACAATAAAGGCTTATCTTATCTTATCTTACTCTTAATTATCTCACTAACAAAACCAAACATAGCCAAAATGCATCAGTCTAGAACAGGGCTATTCAACTAATTCTTCCCGAGGGTCAAATGTTACATTGAGTCATGGTCACTAGGCCTTGTTGCTAACATTCAAGGTTTGGACAGCAAACCAGAATTAAACCAGAACTGGACCAGTTCAAGCCAAATCTAAATCATGAGTAACTGTCATTAGGCTGCTAGCCTCAGGTCTAAAGCAGAATTACATCAATACTAAAAAGGCACTAACTCAGATATAAGATACACCACCAGTATTAAGTCTGCAAAAAAAAAAAATAAATAAAAAAATTGCATTCTTGTAATCTAGATTGGTTGAGGACGGAATCAGAACTTCAGAGGGCCAGGCTTTAAGTTGAATAGGCCTGTCTAGAAGAATATGAATTCATATTCAATATTTCATACGCTAATCAGGTTCTAAGCGTGGTCAGGGAGTATCAGTGATAATACATGATAACACTTAGGTTCATAAATAATTTAAGCTCCTTGCATGCAGGGAAAATCTTGCTCAATCAAGAATAAAATTTGGAATTTATTTTAATTGTTTTTTTCTCAGCCCAGTCTCAGAGAAAACGTAGATATACAATGAAATGTCAAAACGTTAAATAAACACATTTTCATGCCTTTTTACATCAATATATACGAAAAGCCAAAGCGTAAAAAAACAACAACCTCGAACTTTGGTTGAAGCCCCCTGGCGACATTTTCTTTGTGTTAACAGATAAATCTTAACCTACCCCAAGCCCAGTCCTAAACTTACCCATTTTAGTGACTTGAAGCCTAAACTTACCCGCTAAATCGAAAAAAAAAAAAAAAAAACGCCATATGACTTCAACCAAAATCTGTGTTTATTTTATGTTTTGGCTAACATTGACGTAAAAGAGCGTAAAGATGTGCTTATCGTATGTTTTGACATTTCTTTGTCCAAAACATACGATAAGCACGTTTTTTTTTTTTTGCAGAAACTATGTTGTTTTTTCATTTGGATGCAAAAAAATATATTAAAATTCCTCTCCTTACTGCTGGCATTTTCTTTACCAAAACTTCTGCAGCCAAAAAATCCAGAACATTTTTTTTTGAGATTTGGCAAATTTAAAACATCCAACTTGCAAACACGCACCCACAGAAACCTTAATAAAGGTTTTTCTTATTTCACCAGCAGATAAACCGATCACACAGAATTACTTGCAATGTTTACTCTTACCACAAACTGCTAAGATTTTATAAAATGATATTAATAAAGTCTCAGCTTTGCACAGACTTGTTGGCGTTCTCACAGAGTTAGCACATGCTTGTTAGCCAATACACACTCACTACTGTATGTCCACACAATCATCGCGGCTAAATGAATTGAAGTTTCAGACAGTGTGAAAAGCAAACTGAATCTCCGCGCCTCTAATGGTAGCGAGTGGTGCCACGTGCATGTTATTATCGTCACTACTCAGACGTGATAATTGACGCTAGTGCTGTTACTGTCTGGAGTGAGGAAAATGACTGCATCTCTATGGCTGTAATGTAGAAACCTGATCCTGTCTGCACATATTTACTGTGGGCTCTGCTGTCTGTGCCCGTAAGCCTGTGCATTAGACCAGCTTCATCAATCGCCTGTTTATCTGCTGCAGAGAGCGGCCCGTGGAAGAATACAGTAAATTCCCGTTATTGGATGAAGTGTGAGGAGGCCACTGGGGCAGACAGGAGACAGACTGGCGGAGATTACAGAAGGAAAACCCCTCAAATGGACAGGCGAAAACATTACTGCTCCAATCAACTCAAAATGGGTTTACTGACACTCTGAACCCACACTACTGTAGTATCCATACACTACTACTTCAGGAGAGAAATAAATGAACTCAAAGTGTATTAAATAAGAGAAATGTAATCATTAGATGACTTGTGTTGTAAAAGTGGTAAGCATGAAAATGTTTATCTTTTTATGTAACTGACATCATGTGAAATAGGGCTGGGAAAAATATAATCTTTTTTTTTTCTCATATTGATCAATCACGATTTTTGATTGATTTTGTTCACCCTTTTCTAAAAACAATAAAAAATGCATTCATGCACATAAATGAAAAAAACAAACAAACAAAAACAAAACTCATTTCTTATAGATTTTTTGTTTAAATTTACATCAATATTCTGACTTTTCTCCAAACTACACATTTTTACCAACACATTTTTTTTTTTTTCGATTTTTCGATTCAAAACCTACCACCAAATAATAGATTATTCATTTGTTTTGATCTTGATTTTTTGATTAATGGCCCAGCCCTAATGTGAAATTTAGTTTGCATCAACTAACCACATCTTATCAAAGTATTTTGTTCTTCATCAAACAGGAAGTGTGTTGGTAATAAGCTTGTTTTTAAATTTACAGTCACAGTAACGCACTTCAGACATTTGTGAAAAGTGCTCATTGCTAGTCAATATTATCAGTTAACCAATCAATCTAATTTTTTTAATAAAGCACAATTAAAACATCGTTGGCCAAAGTGCTGCACAGTACAAGTTGCGTAAAACAGTGAACGAACACTGACAGCGAACTGTATACAGTAGCTCCATTAGCTGAGCAGTAGAAGAGGTAGACCAGGCTGTGGAAAAAAAGAAGATAGTAAGCTGTGCAGCAGGGAAGGTAGACCAGACAGCAGAGGCGGCAGTCCAGTAGAGGAGGTAGTGCACAGTGAACGTAGGCAAGGCAACAGTAAAGGTGAAGGAGGGAGGTAGGCCATATTTGGGGGTTTGTTCTGCTAAAGAGAGAAAGGTCTAAAGGTAAGCTTTATTAAAGACAATGTACAATTACATTAAGCACAATGGCAGAGATGCTTGTACCAGATTCTAGCTTTACAGTTAATTTCCATCTGTAGTCCTGGGGACATTGGATATGTTTTTAGTTGTAGGAGGAAACCGAAGCACCAGAGGAAACCTATGCAGACATGAGAGATTAAGCAAACTCCACTTAGAAACGCCTGAACAATGAGGCTAGAGAGTTAACCGCTGCGCCACAGTGTCACTCTAACTAATTTCAAAATGCAACTTGTTTTTATGAGTCCTTTTCTGGCTAATTAAATGTATTTTAATACACAACAAATTCAGTGCAGTCACAATTGAGTCTTAATGGAGGTTGTTGGATTTAGAATGAAAAATAAAAGAATGTGAATGAAATGAAACACAACTTTGAAGATTTTTTTGTTGAGGTAGAAACATTCGAGCATGGATAGGAGCCACACAAGTCAGTGGGACCTTTAAAGGGACTGTACCTCATTTTTGCATCCTTAAAAATGTAAACAAACAGAAATAATTCATTTGAAACTTCTACTTCAGTCTACATGATTTGCTCACATAGCTAATGCATTCTGAGCTTCAGACTTGTTCATTACGGTGATTTTATGATTTTTCACAGCTATTAGCGAGGTGAGTCGGTATGCTAACAACAGTTAGCCACAATGCTAAAAACAATGACAGAAAAAACTGGACACAAACAAAATTTTATAAGACATAGACAGGACTTTGCGGACTAATTTCCACCTGAATAGATACACTCACAAGATATCAATGCTAGGGGAAATTGTTTTTAAGGAATTTTGTTGCAAAAAATTAGTACTGTAGTCCTTTAAGTTTCATGATTTTCACTTAAAAGTTTATTTACATATTTATGTATGTATTTATTTATGTATATTTATGTTTCTTTTTAAGTGTATTTTCAGTAGAGATTGTTTGGGATTAGCCTTTATACGGGTCAGTAAAAGGCCTCGGTTTCTCCACTAAAGCCTTTACACGTCCCAAAGTTTGCATTATTTTGCTGCTTTTTTATTCTGACGAGCACCTATGAGCAGATATATTTGCGTGAGTGCGTGAGGTGACAGTGTGAAGAAGAACCAGTAAATGTTAACAGCACAGAGTTATCGCCGTGGTGACACAGAGGGCCTTTACGAGCAGCTGCTGTGGAGAACTGGCACAGACGGACTCTCTTTAAGACCTGGAACACACACACACAAGACCCAAGGACCACATTTGGGTTTTACTCACTTCTGAATATGCTAATGCTGGACTGAGATAAAGCAGTCTTAAGGTTACAATAAGACAAAGATAACAGAAGACAAAAACAAAACCATTTACTGGCCCTGGAACTCATTTTTCTTAGAATTATTTCATGTGACTTTTTTTTTGACAAAATATTCAGGGCTTTTTGAGAGCTACTGTATATGTTAGTCATCATGTGTTGTATATGATGATATGCAAACATACAGTAAAATAAGCATAAAGTAAAATAGCCACAAAAGCATGAAATTTGCATTTTAAACATTACTTTTTTCTTCCTACTTTTAGCATTTTCATTTGTTTTTAGCACAATCTAAACATTAAGTGTGACTGTGTAAGCTGGTTGTTTTCAGACGTCATGGTTTTTATTTGTTTATTTTTATGTATGTATTTTGTATCAACTAGATACTTATATTTTCAAAAACTTGTAGCATTCATTTAATCTGACTTTTTCCAAATACATTGATTTAGTTTCTGGAGTTTTTTGGGCAGAATATTGAAATGCTTTTCTACTAGATTCTATGTGAACATTTGGTACAAAAAGTAACTCTGAGTCATTAGACAGCAAACACAATCAGTCTGCTGTTTGTTGAATATATCCACAGAGAAATGCAGCGAACAGATGAATGATATTCTTTTTAAATAATCGTGTGCCAGTCACATGTACAGTCGACCTTCAGCTCAGCCGGTGGTGACTGTAAAAACACGAGTCTGGATTTTTGAGGAGTACATATTTTGTTTATTGGGCTTAAGGGAGCTGCAATCGAAAGTATTAAAAATGACATATTTTGTAACTTTATTAAGTTGAAAAGTCAAATTCATAATTCAGTAGAAGTTGAAATTTAAAAATCGTTATGCCATAATGTGAAGAAAAAAAAAAAAAAAAAAAAGAGAAAGAGACAGCTTTTGATAGAATCACATTGGAAAAGGCCCTCCACTTGTACAATAAGAGTTACATTTGTGGTCATCCAAGCACTTTTTTTTTCTATTGCATTTTGTGAATTTGTATTTCTTTTTTTCTTAGACATAACAAGTTTTTGTCATTTTAAATACATGGGTTTGCATTATTTATTAAGTAAACTACATTTTTTTTAAATGTAACATCATGCTTTTACGTATGTTTCTATTTGTTAAAAAAAGTTACACAGTGGGCCTTTAATTTTTTAAATTTAGCAGTACTTAATGCATTATGAGTCAAATTAGGAGTGTCATTCCCCAGTCGGAGTCAGTTGCTGAAATAGAGTCAATCGTATCATACTACATATACATATATATATATTTACTAATTTACTACTTTACGTAATCTGCCAAAAACTGCTAAAAATGCCTTTTAGTTGTATCTTTAGATTGCCAATCACATGGAATAAAAAAGTTCTTTAAGCAAGTTTAATAACATAAATTTTTCATAAAGTCACACAAAAGTTTCACTGCTCTGAGCTGTTTGGTGAAGTTTATTAACCGAAAAATATTGTGTTTTCACAAATGTTGAGCTCACATTTAACCTAAAATAAGCACATTTAAAAAGTAAATGATAATTATTGCATATTTTATGTTGCTTGTCTTGTAGGCCAGGCCTATTCAACTTAAGGCCCAGGTGCCAAATCGGCCCTCCAAAAATTTTATCCGGCCCACAATTCACTTTTTAATGTTGCAAAATTATATATTTTTTGTTTGTAGATTTAATTCTGGGTTATTTTTAACAAAGCAATCCCCTTTGTCCTTGTTCTTTTGGTAAATGTCAAATATAGATAAATATGACTTAATTTAAGCAATTATGCACTCAATATTCTGTTTAAGTCACTTTTTACAGTGCACACTGTAAAAAGTGACCACACATTTGGTCCATTTCAGCATGGTTTAATTCTGCTTTGGACCTTGTTTGGTCCTGGTTTAGATCTGGTTTAATACTGAGATACTCTAGGTTCAGATTTAGCTTTTACTAGCAATAAAAACAGACTGCTGCATTAGTTATTATCACTATGGAAACAAATCTAGCCCCTTGAATATTTGGCACAACTTTTTGTAAAATCAAATAGCCTATTTTGCAACTACAACCAGCCGCCGAAAATCGAAAATAAAGTTGAAAAGCCTGTTGTAGTTGTTGCCGTAGTCAAACACTAAGGTTTATGTGTTCCTGGACACGCGTACATCAACTTTTGACCCAAATTTGGCATTGACTCCAACTGGCGAATGACAAGTACTTTTCCAAAGCTGACAACAACAAGCTTCCTGGGTTTCAGGGAACAAAATGCATAAAAAAAATAATAATAATATAAATAAAAATACATATATAAAAAAAAATTGTCACAGATAGATGTATTGACAATGCAATGTGAGGCAATACAAAAACTAGTACAGTACTTACAGTAAGGTCTTTAACTTTACAAATAGAAGTTTTTTGTTTTTTTTTTTTTGCATTAACACTAAGTCACTACTTTAAGCACACCCAAATATTGTTCAGATTTTATGGCCCAACAAAATTTGGAATTTGGAGCATGTTTGATTCTACAAAAACATGCTCCAAATTCCTGCCGAAGTTGAAAAAAGCTGAATCTAAAGTTAGTTTGAACATGAGAACAGAGAAAGCACCTGGCCTTGAGTCCCCAGAGCCTCTCTCCCCTGTGTGAGTTAGTGTGTGTGTTAGTGTGTATTGTAGACTTGTGTGTGTTAAAAGTGTATGCAGGCCCAGTCACTTGCCTTGAGCTCTTGTCACGTTTGACCTGGTTCTGCGCTCTCTCCTAAAAGGGCTGAAGCACGCGATGTTGTACTGAGGGAACACACAGTTACAGTGGAGTCATGTATTATGCAGCCGTCAGAGCGCTGAAGACTGGGTGATCTAATTCACCGCTCCATCTATATATTTATGTATATACAGGCCCTGTGCAGCCACTGTCTGATGGGCCTAGTCGGGATATGTCTGAACCAAGAATCAGAAAGTTTGGATTTTCAAAAAGATTCATTCATTTTTGTATTTACTTTTCAAACCAATATTTATGAAGGCAGTCATTACATAATTGTCACATTACAGTCTGTCAATGTTCTGTGTATTCTCCATAAACTATATATGGTATATAACATTAAAGACTTATACCCTTTAAAGTGACCTATATATGGATGTACAGCATATGCCATATGTGACTCAAATATAGCACATAAAACAGCATATTGAAACCAGCAGTTCCCATATGTATATATTATATTTTTGGATATACAAGGTGGCTGTAATAAAAATAAATAGGCCACTTAAACACATAAAAACTGAAATAAAGTGTCAATGCAAAAAAAAAAAAATAAAATAATAATAAAATAATAAAATAATATTATAATAATGATAATAACAAAACAACAAACAACAAAAAACAATAATAATAATAATAATAATAATAATAATAATAATAATAATAATATAATAATAATAATAATAATATATTAATAATAAAAATACATTAATTACAAAATAAATGAATAAATAAATTCTAAATGGCCTTGATCATGTTATTATTTTTTTTTCCAATTTTTGAATAAATTAAGTTTATTGGTTAAAAATATCATTGCCTCTTGGCTAATCTGGACACATCTACTGTGGTGTAATGTAGTATTTTAATGTACACTGTCCCACGGAGAAATATACAGAACGAACTAACTAACGAACTAACTAAATAAATAAATAAAAGCTATAATAAATTTACAGAAAGTTACACGCCATGACCATAATTCAATATATTGCAGGACTTTTATTAATATAGTTCTTGCTATTTTAAAACATGTCATTTTCAATTGGACAAAGATTACAATGATATAAATGCATCATGAGTTTCCTTGTGCAAAGCAAGTTTAGTTGGTAAAGTGATTGTCTTTTGATCACAGGATGATGGTTTCATGAGCAGCCTGATCACTGGCTCACAGTTTAGCTGTCACTTGAAGTTCTGTGTGTTCTTGTGTATAACACTTATCGTTTTTCTTCATACTCTAGTGTGAAAGTGCTATGAGTCTTAAAAAAGGAAAAGACCATTTACCATTCAAGATTTTTTTTTCTGCTCTTGCACTTTCATGGTTGAAGTAAACATGGTGATGTTTATTCCATGAACACTGTAAAAAGAGTACAGAAAGCTGAAAATGATCACCAATAATGACACATTTAGTCATAATTGACCTTGTATTTGTTGGTGTAATCAATCTGATCTAGTCTACTGTTTACATCAGGTGTGGAGCAGCACAAACAGCTCTCATGCAGCCGTCACACTGTAATTACTTTAGAGGTTACACAAATAACAGGTGGAGAGACGACCTTTACCCAATATTTATTTATGCCGCAAATTTAATCTGTCCCTGTCTGGCCTTTGTGGAAACAAATGAGCAGAAGAGTTGAAATATTAAAAGGAGGAGGTGCCAGGCTAAATGTGTGAGAGAGAGAGTGAGTGTGAGAGAGAGAAAGAGAGAGAAAGAGACAGACAGACAGACAGAAGACAGACAGACAGACAGAGAGGTCAAAAGTCACATTGACAATGTTTTAGTTCAGTCTTGATTAGCCATTATCTTTGATGACTTTGACAATTTTGGTCTGAGCTTAGTTCACTATGTACAGCGTGCTCTGCCATTGTAAAAGAAAGACATAAATTACATAAAAACTGCTGTTAGGTTTGTATTAGTCAAACAAGTATCACAAGTAAAGAGCAACCATGAGAATAAATACGTATGATGCAGTTTAGAGAGAATATCAGTTGACGTCACATACTCTATTGCTTTGTCACTTAAAATATGCTGTTGTGACTTGACTGTGGAACTTCTGATAAAACACAAAACGGGATAAGAACTAACTATTCGATCAGTATGAACAGTAGTGAATCTCTATCTACTGAAGTTTGAGACAGTGTTTTTCTGTTTTTTCACTCCTGAATGTAACGTGTATGAGTCGTTAAGATGAATTTCATTCACAATGTTAATTTAGCTGCATTACTTTTGTTTCGCACAGTGATAAACTCTTGTAGTTAGCTAACAACAGCGCTGGTAGTGTTGCTGCCACAGCTTGTGTAATTTAGCCGTGGTCTTTCTGCTGTCCGGCTGCATGCGCATCTTTTATGTTGATAAACAAATAATACCTCTTTTATACGATGAAGCCACGTAGGGACATTTTCTTCAGTTTTAATGGGTACGTTTTGGCTTAAATGTACTAAAATGGGTAAATTTAGGTCTGGGGATTGGGGTAGGTTAAGATAAGGTTTAGGATAAATAATAACGCATCTTTACAGCCACCATAGAATTAAACTGGGCCTAAAATGCCTGTCATATTTACTCAAACAAATACATGAAATTGTAATCATATGCTCTTCATATGTCCTGTTATGTTGTGTTATATGAACGCTTTCTTGTGAGATCGAGTTGTATATCACTATGAGGAGGCAGAGCGTTTTAGCTCTGCCTCATAGTGCTAATAATAAAGAAAATATATGATCTATTTATGGTATTTCTAATAACCTTATGCACTAATCTCAAAGCTGCACCATATAACCTTTTTGGAGGATCCCTTTGCACCCTGTCTCCATGGAGATGTTTTTTGCTCTGTCAGAATGTTCGACTGTATGTGGCATTAAACATTTGTAGCTCTTGAAAAAATTATTTCACAGCACTTCACACTGTCACTGTACAATAAAAAGAATCTACCATCACAACATTACAATACAGTAACAGAAAGACAATTGTGTTCATTCTTTTTAATAAACAATATATCTTATTTGTCTTTTTCCAAAAAATACAATTGTTTTGTAGTTTGTATTCTTCAGTCTGTTTTCTGCACAACTTTTGAAATCCATTGTGTGAAATCAAACTGAAAAGTGAATCCTGCGCTCTACAATGTTGCTCGCTCGGATCCACGCTGTCACTTCCCAACAGTGGAACAGCCCAATTTGTCACCAAAAAATCTCTCCAAATGTTCCAAAAGTATAGTTCCTGTTTCCCACTGCTGCTGCTGCTGCTGCTGTGGGCTTGGCCTAATTCAAATCCTCTCATCAGCTTATCTCTTCCTCCGTCTCCTCCCATCTCCTAAAGTGCTAACGCCGAACTCATTTGCAATTCTCCCTGGCGCGGCAAATTGATGTCTTCTCCCGGCACAAGGTAACAGAATTATTCCAGACTGATTTAGGCGGAGGGAGAGAGCGAGGTTTTGATATTTTGATCTGAATCAGTGGATGCATCTTGATTATGCTTTGCGTGTGGCAGCCTGTCACCTCCTCAGATATGGTGTGTTGACTTCCTGACATTATGGCTGAGATCTGCACCTTCTTCTCAGCGAGGAAAAGAAGAGCTGGAGGGCACCGCTTACGTTTACAGCAATTAGGTGTCAGGATAAAATAAGGACTTTTAAAAAGGATTTCAGTGTTTTCACACACAAGCTGCTGTAAGAACACTGCAAAACAGATAACTAGCTAAAAGACTTGGATTCAGAGTTTTAATCACAATTTAGTCAATTTTAGGCTGCATAAGATTGAATTGCTAACATACTATAGAATCTTTTTGTCAGGTTAAAAGCAAAGTTGACTTAGAATAAGAAAAGAAATAGCCAAAGGGGTTAACAAAATGTTCTTACCCCAATCGCAAATCTTTTGGCTCAAAGTAAAATGTATGTCTTAAAACGAGTTAGAAATATTGTGAAACAAGTGAAAGTATCCAGGTCTGTCAAAAAATAAAACTTAATTTTTTCAAAATGTTTGAAATGAACGTTGAAAATCTTAAAGTGTATTCTTACTAAAGAGCAAATGTAGGCTAATGTATTATTTTAAGCATTTAGGAAGCACACATGACAATCAAGTGCACTGAAAAAAATAGCTTGTTGAATTTACTAAATTTTTCTATGATAATAATGCAAACAATTAATTTAATTACATTTTGTTACATTTTTTATGTCACTTTTAAATAAAATGTTTGCTTCCAATAAAAAAAAGATTATTTTTTATAATGATTAGTAACCACGACTTATAAATATTGATTATATCCAATGAGTGTCTCCTCTGTTTGTCTCACTTTGGCACCTGAGGTTCTTTCCTGCAGTCTCCCATCCAAATACTGCCCAGACCTAACATCCTTAGCTTTAGAGACCTGCGGGGTCAGTCTTTGACAGCTATACTGCCACTTACAGACTGAGGTGTTCAATGCTGCTTTCTGGAGCAGGTGCAATAAGTAGATCTTTGCATTTACACATTTTTTGGTGCAAGTATGTGTAGATTTTATAACAATAAAAAAATATAAAAATTACACAGGGGAAATATTTAAACTGATCTTGCCTGATATGTTAATGCTGAAGGAATGCTCCAAACGAGTCTGGATGATTAATGGACAAACAATGCAGAAGATCTCAGAAATCTACCTTTTAACGTCACAGTCCAGGGACAATTCCAAGACTCCCAGATGATAATGAAGCAATGTTTGAAAACACTAACTACTCAGAAACAATAAGTACAATTTTATATTCTTCAGACAATGACCTCATCACATCAGAGCCAGTCTTTAGTATGTAAAAGGCAGTTGGCCAGTGAAATGTGTGCGCCTCCAGAGCAGCGCAGTCTTCCCTGTAAACAGCCACACTCCAGCATTTATTAAATGTCAAGTTCAAATTTAAAGAGTGACCTGCAGCATATTCCCATCTCTCTATTTCCATTTCTCCCGTGGAGCTGTACACGAGCCGACACAGCGCTCACACGACCCTCAGAGGTCACACCAAACCTCCTGCTCCTGCTCATTTATGGATAAAAATATCAACCATAAAACTAGATATATGTTTCTATTTCTGAGTGTGCACATGGCAAACCAAGAGGCCAGAAATGTCAATGATTTTTACTGAACCCATAACCCCGGTGACATAGCTATATCATTAGAGAATAGTATGTTTTACACTTTACAGCCTTGTTTAACCAAAAGTGTAGTAGAAATGTGTGAAGCTGAAGATTTTTATTTTAACTTAAACCTTGTGCACACTAAAGATTTTAGGCAAGATTTTTAGCTTCTCCATGACTTCAGGGACTTTAACACAGCCATTCACTGCTCTTTTGCCTAGTGACAGCTTTTAATATTTTGAAAAAAGTGGGTGATAACAAAGACTTTATAAACTGATATAAAAGACAGAAATAGTAGTTGAAAATGTCCCGTATTGCTTGTGGCCAGTACTTTTCTTCTCAGCTCAAATGGGAGTCAGAGTTGAAACATTGTACCTTTGTCTAAACTGACCCAGTTTGTGTTCCAATGTTTACTAATTACACCAGTTCTGTCCAAACACATCTGCTTCTTGTCTATAGAAGGCTGTTTTACAAAAACACACAGCAAACATCTGATGAAGCAAATTCTTCCATTTTTCACAAAGAAGTTCACTTTTGAAGTGCTGGACTTTAATATACGTTTTGGATTTATTCTAACTTGTCTCACATTAATTTGGCACTCACAATGTGCAAATTGAGCACAGAAGTTTTGATAAGACGATAAATGAGGCTGAATGCTCTGGACGCTCAGAGTAAAGACAAGAACGTAACAAAAAGGAATAGAAGCTCTACCCTTTTAGTTGTAGAACTTGATACTGGGCAAATATATCATCCTTTTCTTGCATTTAATAGAACTGTAGTATTATCTCTACTGCTGGATTTCATTTGAACTTGATAACAATGTAAATAATCAATGATAAAGTTGATGTTTTGGGAGATATTGTACAGTATATTTGTCACCATTGGCTTCTCTGTTGTCATTTGTACTTTTATCATCAGGTCATGCTTACATCTGACTATTTTGTTCACAATGCAACAACCATCAGGGCAATCACAGACCAAGATACCTCTGATTCAGGAGTTGCTTTTATGGATTGCACTAGCAGTTGTCAGTTTTTCTCTTGAACAAAAATACTTTTATGTTTGGTTCTGTGTTAACCAATTTATTCTAGTCACTGTCTTTTAATATTGTGATTCAGTAATGTTAGTGTGGCCTCTGGACTGGAACGTGCTGAGCCAATGAAGACAGGTTGTTGTGCCTGGACAGTGTGTATCCAGTGAAAGTTCTCCTGCTGTGAAGGCATCTGTCTGAATATCTCCCCCAGGTAATAACAGTAACATCCTCACCCTGCAGAGAGAGAGAGAGAAGAGAGGGAGAAAAGAGGAGAGGGAGAGTAGACAGAGGGGGTAGAGAAAAAGAGAGAGGGAAAGTGGAGAGTAGAAATAGAGAGAGAGCAAGAGAAAGATAGAAAGAGAGAGAGAGAGCAGGCTGTGGTTATACAGTGATACAGTGAAAGCGGCCTTGGGGGTGCGCCTAACCCCTCATTAGGAGAAGAGTGGATGGTCCTGCCCAAATGCACACTGTGACTGGACTAAATCAGGTTTGACACTGAACTTATTCACCTTCAGAATCTGTTACAGGGTCTTTATGTGCCCCAAACCATCGCAGAGCAGGTTACAGTAGTGCTGCTGGGGTCAAGCCTGGAGAAACAGGAGAAATGGTCTCTATGTAAATAGCACTTTTCCACTATTCAAGGCACTCGAAGTGCTTTACAATCAAGGATCCGCTCACCCAGTGTACTCATACATGAGACAATGTGAGTTAAGTGTCTTGCCCAAGGACACAACAGCAAAGCATTTCTGTCGTCCATTGTGGCACCCCAGGTGATTCAGTATTCTCCCATTCAAATACCAGGCCCTAACTTGCTTAGCTTCTGAGATTGACGGGATCAGCTTTTGACAAGCATGTATAGCCAACAGAAAAAAACTGAGAAGCGTCTGGCTGCAGCAAAAAGGATTAAAAAAACAAACAAAGTTACCAGTTTACACCTTAATGAACCTATATAAATTTAGAAAATAATGCAGACAGACATCTTAATGTACAAATAGTTTTCAGTCCTAGTAATTAATTTAGCTCTTAATGCATCATTATAACCCTAATTAATTCCTAAAATAATTCTATTTGTTGAGTAATATGAATGAGCTATTCGCAATAATGAACTGATGTATTTGAAAAAAAAACATCCTAGCATGAAAAAACAATACACTAGCATACATTTATCAACCAGAAAACAGCTTTCAAATTAACTTTCATTTAACTAAGGATGAGAAAGACTGTTGGAACATGTTTCCAAACTCAGAAGAGCAGATTTACATAGTGTATAAGACATAAACATTTCAAACATTCATAAACCTCACAACTGCTGTTTGGAAAGTTTACAGCAAAATTCACAACATCCAAGCTGGTAACACAACAAAAGAAGTCACCTTGTGTAAACCTCTCGCAAACATAACTGAGAAGATGCTGCTTAAAAAGTTTTATCCTAACCTCATACGCTAATGTTTAAGCAACTCAAACTCATTTAGTATATAAGCGACTTGACTGTACAGTGATGATTTGTATAAACATATAACTAATGTATTGTGCCCGTACAGAGGGAGATATATGAGTGTGTGTGCAATAGTGCTGGAGGGAGCAGACTTTGGCAGTAATTGCATCATCCATTATAAGTGCTAAACGCTCTGGAAGTCCCTGCTGATGTGGAGCATTAACCTGGCCGTGCTGGACCAAGGTGAACATCACACAGCAGGACACAAGTCACACAGGCGGACACATGGGCCAAAGAGGCTAAAGAGGGCAAACAGGGCATCGGGAGAGGAGCATGAGAGAGAGCTGGCAGTACAGGGCATAAGGAGAAAAGCCTGAGGGGAGAGTTGTGTTTAGGGCTGAAGCAGGCGAGCAGCAAGTCCAGAGAGTAGAGTGAGGCGAGAGCTGTGTTTAGGGCTGAAGCAAACAGGGCATCAGGAGAGAAGACAGGAGATGTGTCCAGGGCTAAAACACCAGGAGAAGCATGAGAGGGAGCTGGCAGTACAAGGCATAGGGAGAAAAGCCTGAAGGGAGAGCGTTTCTGTCCTAGTTCATTTCAATGGTGAATGTTAAGACGTGTTGTTATTCATGAATACTAACACAATCCTAATCCTAAGCCTAAAATCTAAACTTACCCATCTTTGCAACTTCAGACCTAAAGTTAGCCGTTAATCCCTTGAAAAACCTCTTTTTCAACCCCATCACGTGTTCATAGTATGCCAGAAAAAACACGTCAAAACAGGTAGAGGGCGTCATCATGACACGCAATTTGTCATGCGTGCTATTTTACGCAATCCATGAGAACACGTTGGTGTTTATGGCTGAAGCAGACAAGCAGGACATCGAGAGAGTAGGGCAGGGCCGGTCCTGGGCGTAGGCTAACTAGGTTGTTAGCCTATGCTAACTGCCTAGTTTGGTGGTGAGGGCACCACATGGCAGCCGTATAATGAAAATAACATTATACCACTCATATGATATTTGCCAGTTTTTTATTTTGTGTAAATAGGACACATATTCATTGAGTTATGACCACAAATATCTGATGAACTTAAATGACTGCAGATTTAATTATGCAAACTACCGCAGCAATAGAAGTCTCATGAAACATGAGGCTTCAAATGAAATCTTGCCAAAAGAGCTGGGACCAGTCCTAGAGTAGGGTGAAGTGAGAGCTGTGTTCAGGGCTGAAGCAAACAGGGCATCAGGAGAGGAGGCTGAGGGGGAAGATGTGTCCAGGACTTAACAGGGCATCAGGGGAGGAGAAGGGAGATGTGTCCAGGACTGAAGTAGGCAAACAAGCCAGAAAACAGTAAGAGGTGGGAATGGTTGGACAGGATAAGGTGAAAAGACAATATAGTACAACTATAGCATGGGTCACAACAACATAGTTGCTCAGTAGTTTTTAAATCATCTGTATGTATGTCAGAAGTAAGGTCACTGTAGCCTACTACCTATGCACTGCAGAAATTACAGACAAGGAATGCACCAATCCGATACTGGAAACGGATATCAGTGCCAATCCATAGATCGGGTATCGGCTCCATGATATTGTTTCAGCCGATACCATTGTTTTGCCGTTAATTATAATGATACTATTTTACAGGCTGGTGTAGATCCAGAACATCTCATATTGTTTGGCATTCTTTTCAGATTTAAGTTGTTAAGTTGTGATTTAGTAATTACATAGTAATTACATAACACTATATGCCCAAATGTCTTGTGTTTTAATAAGAAAAATAGGGTATTTCAGTCCTTACACCAGTATCAGTTGAAATCGGGTATCGGCAGACACTTAAACCAAAAGATCAGAATCAGTATTGGAACTGAAAATGCTGGATCGGTGCATCACTATAACAGACAATATAAACTTGAAGCACAACGTTGACATTAATTCATTAGAGGCGCCTCATTTTTCCTGCTGGCTGACTTGAACACGTGGATTTGCTGTGGCATTTGTGCGTCCCACAGAGAGAGCAGAGGCCTGTGGAGTTTGTGATGTGTTGCATTAATATGCCCCCCCCCCCCCCTCTCCCTCGCTCTGTGTGTGTACCACTGTCTGTGCTCTTCAGACTTCAGATCAATACTGTCTCCAGCCCCAGCACCAGTCGATATGTGTCACCATGTCTCTGCTCTCATTCAAATGTGTGGGCTGCCCTGTGCATTTACAGCAATCACAGCACAAAGTCAAACAGTCCCCGTCTCAGGAAATGTGCTCCAAAGTGTCGCCTTTCACCAGTGTGGCCAAAACATGTCAATGTAGGTTTAGCAAGTCTGTCAAAACAGCAAATGTCAAAATATCTACAATGACCTAGACTTTTGAGTTAAAGTTATCAAGTTGTTTTTGTATGCTTTTTATACACTGTTTTTATACTTTTATTGATAATTCATAAGAAAAGTGTTTTATCTTAAACTTTTTCTGCATGTATTGCTTTATTGTCACCCACCTACACTAATCTTATGGTGTACCCCGGGCTCAGACTGCACACGTTCCATCTCCGGCTGCTGTGTTGGAGCTTCCTCTCACAGAGGATAACTCACATGAGGCTTGCTTTCTTATGATCAGTCACCTCCTTTGATCACAACACCTACAAGACCTCGTGCTCGCACAGTAATTGTTTATTTATGATGGGAAACGCTATGAGGACTGTGGTGGGCCGTTGAAAATGCATCTCTATGGAAAAGATATGGAGCACCTCCACAAACAGTACTAGACTGCACGGTGTGAGCTGTCTGAGCTCACACAAAGCCTGCAGTGACTGGGCTGCACCGTGTGCAATCTGAGCCAGTGTTTAGGTTTACAACTACCATTCAGAAATGAATCTGAGTCAGTTCATTTATTTAATTTCACTTGGCCTTTTGTAAGAGTCCAACTAGATTTTTGCAAGGCCCGAGATTTTGGTGTTTTGATTTAACTTAGTATTTATTTAGTTGTTTTTTTTGCTGCAGTTAAAGGAGATCTAATGTGTTTTTACTATGCATTATTCACATTTTGTTCATTAGAAAACACAAAACTAAAATGATAAAAACACAATGACTGGCAAAACTGCAGAACTGACAAGCTCTGCCTTTTCACTACAACTACATTTCTAAGCTTACTGGGATAGGTGGTAAGTGAAAACAGACTTTTATGAGCACTCAAGCTGCAGGGTCTATCGAAATACAACTTTGACCAAATTAATAATAAAAGAACACTGTTGTAGTGTGTTAAAAACGGAAAAAAATAAAATAAAATAAATAAATAATATTAAAAATAAATAAATAAAATGAAATAAAAAATGAGATTTTACATAATAGGCATTTTAGGGGTTTGTGAATACATTTCCAAACTACAGTTATTCCAGACATCACAGGCAAACTTCAAATAGAGTTCACCCTTTGTTTGTATTTCACGGGTTTAAAAAAAAGCTGCAGGTTGAGTTGGGCATTCTCGATACAAAATACAAATACTCTCTTTTGACCTCCACAGGTGAATGGGACGTAACCGCTCCTCCAACTTGTAAAATTGGTTTATTTATTCATGTAATTTACTGTGGCCTTTCATCAATTTGAGCTCGTCAACATTTATCTCCCCAAATCATTTCTTTCATCACGGCTTTAATGATCCATTCAGAGCGCCACATTTTTGGCTTTTGCCCAAATTCCAGATGGGCGATCAGTCACTGCCGTCCTCAACTAAGTGGCTTAATGCAACTCTTGGGATTTGGACGTTCCCGCACTGTACGATACTGGGATACACCGATGTTTGCAAATCTGACACAGCTACAGATGTTAATCACACCATAAAGTAGTAAAAACAAACTAAACAAGCATTATTTGACATCTAGTCTGCGAAAAAATGGAAAAACAAAAACAAAAACAAAAAACAAGCAAACACAAGAGACAAATACTACAACTACTTCTAATACTACTACTATAACTACTACGTATTTTTTTCAATTATATTTTCTGATTTGGTGATGCAGTCAGCTCTGGAATCGGTTACTTTCCAGTCAGAACTTGCAGCAGTTTTTATTTTAACACAGTGCAATGAAAAAGCTTACTATAGTAATTACAAATCAAAGTTAAAACTGCTAAAACTAATTTCCTAATTTCAATCTGTCATTGTTAAACTTGAAACGAAATTAATGTTTGTCATAAAATGGAGATTTTCATTTTCCTGTACAAATTATTAAAAAAAAAACAAAACAACAACAAAACAACAACAACAACAACAACAATATTATTATTGTTAGCATTTATAAGCTATTTACAAACATTTATTACCTGAAGACTGAATTAACTTTAATAAGCATCTAAATCAGGGTTTTTCAACATAAGGCCCGGGGACCAAATCAGGCCTTCCAACCAAATAAATAAGGCCAATGCTTGTTCCTATTTACTGGTTTACTTCTGGATTAGTTTTGTTCTAGTTCACTATGTCTTTTGTATGAAAAAAATAAAAATAAAATTTCTCAAAACCGAAGCAAGAGCCGAAGAAAATAATCTATCAGCTACGTCCGCCATCTTGAATGTTTTGAAACGGTTAGAAAAAAAAGCTTGAAATTGGTGACGGTTGGGGGAGGGAGCGGCTGCTTGAGATTGAATCGTCCTAATTTTGGACGACAAAGTGATTGGCTCTGTCTTTGGTTCCAGACCCTTCTGCACTTGAACAGAATGTAGGAGGGGCTGGCAACAAAAAACATAAACGAACTGCCCTGATCTAATTATATGTAAACATTTTGTTTAGGCATAAGGGAACATAAATCTATAAAAAACTAATTAAATGCGTTTAAACTAACAACTTGTGCTTAAGTCTTACATAAAACAAGCTAAATAGAAGTTTTCCAAATTCTATTAAAGAATAATATAATATATGTTATCACCGTCTTCTTTTTACAATAAATCTATTATATAAAACATATATCCTGCTGTCGTTTGTGACCTCGTGTGTTGCTGTGTCCCAGTTCACTCTCTCACCTCTGCCTCTCAGCTCGTCCTGGTCACGCCACACTCTGGACCTTCAAACAGTGACAGTGCTTTGTCCACACGCGATGGGACTCTGGACCACCACACGCTGCTGTCAAAACACTACACAGTCTATGTTTACGTGTCATATGTTTTAGATCATTTCACTGAGGTCATGTGAAGGACAAGTGGATGAAGACTATAGCTTAATCAATAGAATAATAGAATTAAAATCAAGACAATTTTAGCAGCAAAATGAAGTTTTTTTTTTAGTTCCCTACAGATGGGCAATACAAGGTTTCCAGTTTTGGTATCAGCTCAATAGAAAAACAGGCAGGCATTTGGCAGATACATGTATTTTATATTTCAAATCAATATATGTTTTTGGCAATAGTGAAAAGCAAATATGTTAGCCTTGTTGTTTCTTTAAAGGAGACCTATTGTGATTTTTACGTGAATTTAGGAAGAAACTATGGAATATGCTGATCAATAATTCAAATTTTGTTAATTTTAAAACACAAAAATCAACAAAAACAGCTTAAAATGGAAACAGGTCCACTAACTTCCAAAACTGCAAAACTGAACTAAAATTAACTTTAAAAGGCCACACATTTTAAATAACTATTTTTCGTTCTTGGAAAGTGTCTACATGACTCAAAGAATCAGAATTTTTGAGTAATCGTGAATAAATACAGACAAGTGGGCGGGGATAGGTGATAGGTGAAGACAGGGATTTTCTGAACACTGGAGCATCAACTGCAGGATAATACAAGATTACGCAAACCTGCAGGAATCAATCCAAATATCTATCTATCTACATCTACATACCAAGGTTGTGTCCCACATACATGAGGTAGCCTGCTTTACCCAAATACACACCAAGAGGTCAAATAATAAATAAACAAAAATAAACAAAAGTTTAAAAAGTTAGTTCATCTTAAAACATTAAAGCTAAATTGTGTCATTAGTGTATACAAATTAAGCAAATTGTAAAATTATGACGCTTAAATTTACACAGTTTATTTCACAAACCTGAAATAGAATGAATTTTTTTGATCCTAACAACTTGTGAAGCTCAAAATCACAACAGCTATCTCAGAGGACATGATTGTTTATTTAGCCAACAGAATGGTCAGAAATCCAACGATAAAACAGTCATTGGTCAATACCAACAGAGGCATTACAAAATCAGAAAGAGTCATTATTCAGAAATACAGAAGCAGACTGTCCAACAACAAACAACAACAAAAGAGAAACCTAGAATATAACCACAGTGCAGGAGAGATCTACGCTCCTTCATTCACTTGTTTTGTCTTAAGATAGTTATAGCAGTAAAGTCTGATCTTCATCCCTAATGAAGTCACTGTTTTATCCATTTCATAAAAAACTCTTTTACTATATCTCATTTCAAACATGAATGTATTTTATTATATTGTATGCATTTATTTAGATTTTTAGTTTTCTCATTTAACCATTGTTCCACTTAATCCTCTTTTGGTCCAATTTAAACACTGAAAACCCACTCTGTAACATGCAGGCGTGTGTATTGCAGCTCCTTTGTTAAACGGCTAAGATGACCAGTGAGAGTAACTGTGAACGCTCAGGCCTGAGGCAAAGCTTTCAACACAGAATCAATGTTTCTGCACTTACTGTATAGAGGCAAATTCAGACTGTTTTTCTAGAGTCCCGCCTTTTCAATTTGCACCTGAAGGGGTCAGGGAGAGGGCACTTTAGTGATGATCAAAGACAGTCACACATTTTTACACCTTTTACAGTCAAGTCACGCTTTGGCACATCATTATCCATGTTGACTTAGAAATGCCTCAGCCTAAGACCTGCTCAACATATCTGCCACTTTTCCTCCTACACACACCTTCACTGTGTTGTACTTTATACATATTTATAACAAATCTCAATGTTGTTTTCAAATTCTTGGTGCAAGTTGTTGAAATTTTGCCTGACTCATTTTCTTGTTTCAGTAAATTGGGGAAAATAGCTAGAAGCCAAAATCTAATTTGGCCACGTCTCTTGAAATGGTAAAATAACCAATACATCAAGCAAAGATTTGGCAAATCTAACTCAACAATAACAACAACAAATTTCTCTGTTCTCATATTTATTTTGTCCAAAAAATGAAATTTGAAGTTAGAATAAAATCAGTTTGTAAAAAGGCTCGGCTCAAGTTATAATACATTACTGCTGTTGCATTTTTATGGATTTCAGTGAAAGAAACTATAGGACTACAAACAAATTATACAAATGCATTTACTCACTAATTGCAAAAAGGGAGTTTACAAGATTCTGTTATCAGTAGTATTTAACAGTGACTATAGTGGTACATGTAGTAGTAGCCTAATAGATAGTTCTGTATGTTAGTATAATGTAGTGATTGTACTTTTAGTGGTTCTAGTGGTGATAAATAATGGTATTAATATGTATACTGGTACATTTATTGATATTTAACAGCACACATAGTGGTGTTTATTAATAGTATATAATTCATGAAACTTTACTTATTTCTTTATTTCATTGCCAGTTAATATAAGCATATACTAAAGGTCACTAAAGGTACCATGCAGTATAAGTTACATAATTATTGCAAAAGGTACCAATATAAGCAGTATCAAATGTTAATTAACATATCAATCGTAGATGGCCCATGGTTACAGGAGAACCAGCGAATCAGTGTGTAGGAAAATAGTGCTGAAAACTGAAAGAGACACTTACAAAAAAACAGTATTTAGCTGAGAATGGATAGTTGTTATTTATCTGGGTTCAGCTCAATCCATGAGGTAAGATTAGAAATTTGCGCCATAGAGTTTACAACTACTTCTGCGCAGCTTATGTTTTGTCATTTTTGTCAAGCATTACATCATGCGCATGCTCACTCAGCACTTGTTTGCCAACTGTTTGGATTGTGTTTGTGTGAATGCTTTTTTACATCGATCAGACACTGTATCGCTCCACCCTACCGACAGCGACTAGGAGTTATGTTGGTGTGAAAGACCCTTAAGCCAGTATGCTCTAGGCAGTTAGTCACAATGCTAACAGCAAAAACAGGAGAACCCAGTGGAGTTTAGTGAACAAACATTATTAGACAAAGTCAGGACATTGCAAACTATTTCCAGTTGAATAGATCCATTAACAAGATGCTAGAGGGAAATGATTTAAAATTGTGTTATAGTAAAAATCTGGATAGTCCTTTCAAGTACAACTGATAATACCACAAAAAGTACCTCTAAGTACAATAATTATGGGCCATATAATAAAATAAAACTATATATATATATATATATATATATATAATATATATATATATATATATTTTTTTTTTTTCACTGCTGAACACAAAGAACTAACACGTGATCTGTACATTTTATGCAGCATTTTAAACAGTGTACTCTTCTCTTTTCTCCTCTTCACAATGGCTGACAGCCTTTTCTCCCCTAATGCTTTTGGCACATTACTTTGCCTGTCTGTTTTCACTCTGTATATATTCTCACACGTTTAATGCATCGTCCGTCTCTCCACTCAGAGCTGCGTCTTTGCTGTTGTCCTCTTTTGTCACTGCACATCTTTGTTTGGCCTGTGCCTGTTCACTATATGTCCTGCTTTGTTCACAGACTGTTTTAATGCACTGAGATACGGCCCTGTAAAAGGCTGCAGCAATAACACTCTACATTTAATCCTTAATTCAATTGAACTTTAATTAAATGTAATATAAGAGGTGCAGCCGTGTGGATGACTTTTTGATCTCAGGAAGTAGCCTCTGTGTTTTGCTTTTATGGCAATTTAAGATAAATGTTACAGCAGCAGTACTTTTCTCATTCTCATGGGCATATCTACTTGTGTTCACTAAGCATTTTGTTTCATTGTGGCAAAAGGTTCAGAGCTAGAAATAAAGAATCAAGTTCTTGAGCTGCATTCTACAAAATACAGTTTTTGCCCACAGCACGTATTTTTGGTTGAAATTCCATTGCAGCAAACCACTTACATACAAATGTGGCCAAATCAGATTTTGGAAAACATCATTATTTTATTTTGTAAACATTGTCTTGATAGATGGTGTTGAGCTCCAATTTGAGGTTTTTCGGTGCCTACTTGTTGTATTTTTGTGCTGGGAATGTTCTCCCAAACTAATAATAGCCTATGCATAGAAAGAAGAAGGTGAAACAACAAGCCACATGGTACAGGTCACATTTATGGAGAGACAATAAGATTGCATTTTTCCAAGCTATGTTTAAATAAAATTACCCCATGAACATCAAATGCATATTAACTATGTGTAATATTTTATAGGGCCTATTTCTTTACTTTCATTCTTGCTAAAAAAATATTCCAAACACCCCAAAAGAGAGATGATTCAGTTAAAGCTGTTTGAGTTTATTTCATGGATTGGATTTTGAAAAATTATACATTTTTGCAAGGTACACCAAGGAGTGTCTCAAGGTGTTCTCTGGCACACTGACGGAAAATCACTGCTTTAGACACTTAGTGGTGTTAGCAAATTGTGGTACATTTTATTCTTTAATAAGTCTTTATTAAGTTGTTATATCCTTTCCAACTCTTTTCCTTACATCTTTTTCTTTTCATTTTTAATGTCACTGCAGTCCGAAAACGAATAAAAAGTCAGAGTGTTCACTCACCAGTGGACTCCTGAAGAAGTTCAGCACCACGGACAGCTACAAACTGACACTGCACTTTAGCCGTCACAGTCAAGAAGTTAAATATTTTACGACGACGACGACGACAACGACAACGACAACAACGACAACAACAACAACTACAACAACAACAGAACAGTTTCATTTTCTAAAATAAAAGGTTTATTTTAATATTTGGTTATCAATATAAATACTATCCACCATGGACTACTGCTACTTGCCAATATCACCTAAAGATTAAAGGAGTTGTACTTTTTGTCAATACTTCTTTTTGAACTATGACAATATGCAGATTATCATTTTACGTTTAGTTTGCTGTAAATCACAATATTGATTGAATTTGACATAGCATAATATGACTCTTTTCAAAAAAAGCTCAGTCTCTTCGTTATGGCTTTTTACTGTAATGCAATTGATGTATTTTTAAATTTTAGTTTTTGAACAGAGGTTATACAGCATTTTCCAATCCTTTTTGTAATTTTTGAAGTATTAATTTGTAAGTACAGGGATGTTGACGTTTGTGAGCATGCAAGCCTCATTTGTAGAAGATACAAGATTACTCAAACATGCACGAATAAATGAAATAATCAATCCAAACACAATATGATAATGATAAGGAAACACTGGTGAAATTGAACTTTCTTTCAGAGTACTATTCTTAAAGATAATATCTAAAATTACATGAATGAAATAAATGTCTTTAAGCCTAAAATAGGGACCAACCTTTTAGCTAAAACCCCAAATACAAACTGCAGTGTAATGTCCAGCTCACAGTCTTGCGTCAGACGCCTTTGTTCTTCTCCAGGAGTGAGGACTCATTTCAAGCCGCTTACAGTTTTTGGCTGTTGTGTTGAGTGTTAGCCGAGTGTTAGCGCTGTGGAGTCTGCTGCGAGCCACCAGAGCAGAGATCACACATGTGTTTCTTTGTGAATTCGGCTTTCACATTTTCATCTCTGGAACGCAACAACTGAACAATTTCTCCTTCCAGTTTTGCCTGAAAAGTTCTCATTCTCCTTGTCAGCACTTTTCTCTGCCTGTGTCCTTTATGTCCACCCGTATTTTAATAATGAAACTCTGTCATGCGTTTGAAAGTGGGAGGGATTCTCAGAAAGCTCCCTAGATAATTAAATCAAGCTTTAAAATGTAAATATATCATAAAAAATATTGAGCTCCGCTGGTTTTATTAGATCCAGTCTTGAATGCTTGATGGGGCAGTTAATTTTGACTGATGGCTCACTACAGTCGCATGATCACTGACAGAAGCAGATGGAAAATGGCAACTTTTAGTGTATTTGGAGAAATAAATACAAGCCATAAAGCATAACAGTAACCATTGACAGATGCAGTAAATAATGCAAATCTCTTCACTGCGTCGCATTAGAAAGAAAGTCAGGTCATCGACAACACTGTTTTGGAATGTTATAGGGATCTGCAGTGTTTTGGTGGCACTATATTCAGAAGTAGTGCTATAGTTGTCAAACTTTTTGAGGTTAGTGACCCGCTCGAGTATGAAAATATCAAAAGGATCCCCTATCAGTCTCCACAGTAACACAGTCCAAACAAACAGTCCAAACAAACAAACAAACAAACAAACAAACAAACAAACAAACAAACAAACAGTACAAACAAACACAACAACAACAACAACAACAACAACAACAACAACAAGAAAAGAAAAAAGAAATGGAAGACAAGACACTTTTTTTAATAAAACAAGACACAAAATTGAGAGCAAGGTACAGTAGGAAGAGATTTTGACAAAATTGGTCTCATTCATGAAATTGTGCAAATTGTAATATAGTTCACAGTTTTGGCCTTAACAATTAGATTTCAGTTAGATGTCATTTGTGCCACATCTTTTTTGAAACTTCAATGTTTCAAGTGTTTGACTCTGTGTGTCCAAACCAAATCTCATTTTCACAATTGTAAACTTTTGTGCTTAATGTATCTTACAATCTTGTTGCGATCTTGTCCCATCCTAAATAAAGAGCAATCCACACCTGCTTGTTAAAGTCCCTTCAAATCTCTGAAGCAAAGCAAGTTAGAGCCTGGTTAGTACTTGGATGGGAGACCGCTAGAACACCAGGTGCCACAGTGGGACGACAGGAGTGGATTGTTGTTTTCTTGGGCAAGACACTTTACCCACTTTGCCGAAGTAAGTAAGTAAGTAATCTTTATTTGTATAGCGCATTTCACAACAGAGTCACAAGCGCTTCACAGTGAGATGAACCCCCCACTCAGTGACAGTAAGCTGCCCTGGGGCACTCAGCGGAGCGATTCACCTACACCTGGCCCTCAACCCGACTATCACAGTGTTCGCTAACATGCATGTTATCAGTTGGTGGGAAACCGGAGTGACGGAGAAACCCCAGACACGGGAGGAACATGCAAATCCACACAGAAAGGTCGGCCTGAGCGGAATGAACCGCGACCTTTTGCTGTGGCCAGAGCCATCTCTGTAGTGTTGATATTATCTTTAAGGTCATCCAGAATCAGGTATCACACCTAGGGTGGGGCGATCTGGGAAAAAATATAATCACGTTTTTTTTTCTCATAATGATCAATCTCGATTTTTGATTTGATTTTGTTTAACCTTTTCAAAACAAATGAAAAATGCCATTCATGAACATAAACTAAACAAAAACTTTGGATATGTCCCATATATTAGATTTTTTGAAACTATATATCAATATTCTGTCTCAAAGTTTAACTTTTGCTCCAAACTACACAATATTACTGACAAAGGGTAGTTTTTTCATTTTCAATTCAAAACTCGCCATCAAATAATTAATGATTCGGGTCGGTTCGATTTGATCTCGATCTCTCGATTTCTCGATTAATCACACCTATGAAGAGAAAGTGATTATTGTATATTTACTTTCCTGCTTGCCGACATTTGGAGCGGAAATATACAAAGTCTAGCTCAAAAACAAATTCACTTGGTTAATTATTCCCCCAGGGATGTAAAAGAGAGACCTCTGTTGGATTTTGATTATGTGCAGCTGATGACTAGATTTAGTCATGCTGCCATGTGTGGTAGAAGTTTTTGTGTTTTCAAACTAGTTCTGAAATTGTTGAACAAATGTTTCTACCCTGACAGTAAATAACTTTCCGTCAGAATGGCTAAACAAACTTTGTTAGACACACTGTTACACATTTGGCACGTCTCTGCTGTATAATCACTTTGATGGACAGATAGTAATTTGCACAAAGACACTGTGGCACCTGTAAATGGCGTGTCCCAGCTGATGCTTTAACTCATTCCAATTCAGCAGACACGCCAGAACCAGGAGGCCCAGCCAGATCTGTGGAGAGTCAGCCAAAGTCTCCATCCCTCTCCCGCCTTCATCTCCTCCCATCATGCACTGAGCCGCACTGGCACATGTCGATGAACCGTGGGGGACCAATGGAGGAGCAATTTGGAAAGCCATCCGCTGAGAGGCTATTAATTGATTTTGTCCAACGTTCAATATGATGGTATTTTCTAGTGAAGATATCATGGCAGGCAGGGTGACACATTGTTCAAACACAAAATAAAAGTTGAGTTGAGTGCACTTTATGTTCACTATTAACTTTGCCTGTAACACATGTGACAAAACTAAATAAATAAAGGGACTGGACCTGATGTTTTCATGAAAGAATGTACAATGTAATGGGTACAATACTCAATATTTATCCCACAGTCAGCGTTTAGGGTCGAAATAAGCTGTTGTGTCTTCGTTTGATCATGTAAAGCACTTCACTTTCTTACATTTCTGAAAGTGTGCTGTTAGCATGTTAAAGGTTGTTAGTTTTGCATCTACTTTTCTTGTGTCTTTGTAAATATTCAACTACAGTTTTCAAACAATGCTCACAAAACCATTGGCACATGATTAGCTTCATGTACATTTTTAGCTACTAGCTCTTCTTAAGCTGTTTTTATACAAAAGTGAATATAACTTTCCATCCTTTACACAGCCAATCAGCTTATAGCCCAAACAGTTACATAGTGACTCAGTTTAAGCTTGAAAAGATACTATTTCCATTACTGCAAACAGTGTGTGAGGTCTGATTTGTTTTACAAAATTCTGCTTTTATAATAAACTTTCAAGAAGGAGGGAAAATTAATTTCTATTTATGAGTGAAAAAAAAACATTCACATCAGCCTTTGAAGCCTTAATTTTTTTAAATCAGTTACTGTCCCTTTTCAGTTTAAGTTTTGGCAGAATTTAGAATTCACATGTAAACCTTGCAGTTCCACCTTTGGCAACAACTGTAGCCCTGAAGGGACAAATCTAAGGACAAATGTAGCAATTTTATACTTTTATACAAAGAATTCTCCAAAAACTTATTTTCCCACACTTTTTCAATGTGCTTGCAGGAACCAGAAATCCAAAGTATCTTTCTCTCAATTGAAAATACAACCTATCAAATGTTTTAAAAATAGATCAGTACATGTAGATACTCTCACATACTTATAATTCAAAATGTTCAATTTACTTTACATAATTACACTAAAAAAAGTCATTGTGCAATGTTTTTGATTATTTGCAATTAAACAAAACTAGTGGCTTACCATGACTATTCTATGGCTTAGTCTTTTCATAAAACCATCAGAATATTTTGACACTACTCAACAATCTCCAGTTAAGACAAAAATATTTTCCATTCTTCTTCAGTGCTTGTTGAAGATTCAGAACGTCAGCTGTTTTCACATTTGAACTTTAGCTCAAGTCAAATAGATCCGTAATGTCGTCTGCGTTGGTTTCAGCTGACATTTAGATTACATAGGCCCTGGTTTGGAGAAGGTGACCGTTTTGCTGACTCCTGCTGGAGTGATGAATCTGCTGCAGGTGAACTTTCACACAAGAACGTGCCTGCAGACTCCCTACTGAGGATAAGGACACATACAGCCGGGATTACTCTTCGCTTTCACTAATTATCCACTGCTAATGAATGTGTAGCTAAGGCAGTACAAGTGGACACACCTGTCTAATTACATACAAGTCAAAGTGAAGAGCCCCTCACTGGATTCAGAAGAAGTGTCTGAACTGGGCTGGTGCTGACAGACAGATAATTGATTAAATAAGAAGTTGCTCATTAATTAGTGTTGCAAGGTCGAGAGAATTTTTATTAGTTGGTTACAAGAATCTAAAAGTGACTAAAGAGGTACATATTACAACATAAGAAGGTTTTGAAGTAACTGTGAGTGCCCACTAGCTTAATGCATCAGCCAGTTTCATTTCACTTTGTGGAAACCGCCTGACATCACACCACTGGGGTTCGTATGCTCCATGGTAGGCTGGTACCTTTCTGCTTTAGCCAATGTCTGAGCCTGAACGGAGACAGTATGATCCAGGAAGTAAGAGCATCAGCAATTGTTCCCATTTCTGTTTGTGATGTTTACAAGTTAAAGTTACAATATCAATTCTTGATTAACATTTGACGAGGTAAAAGGAGAACGTAAACAGCCTGCTATCATAACTGTTTGCTGATTATGTGAAAGTCCTTCCTGTCTACAGTTCTGTGTTACCTGAACTAATGGTAGTAGTGAAATGAAATTGATTGAGGATACTAAGTGAAAAGGAGGGCCAGGTACAACGTTTGTGCAATAGAAGAGTGACAAAGAGTCATTGGTTTACTACACGCTCATTTTTTGAGGACAAACAGGAGGTTTTATTTGGGGTTAACAGCTAAGTTTAGGTCTGAAGTTACAAAAATGGGTAAGTTTAGTCTGCGCTTCAAAATTGGTTAGGAAAAGGTCAGGATTAGGACTGTGTATTCATGAATAATAACGTTTTTTTGCATTCACCATAGAATGAAAGGGGGCAGCAACGCGTGAAATACATATGCAAAGAATAGAAATAGCGTTCAAACATATCTGTGAGACCAGGCTGCTAGTCGGTGCTTTACATGCTCTGTTCTAGGATTGTTGTCTTGTAAACATCTTTTAAACCAGCATCACATGAAAAGAGGCTAGAGCAGGAAGAACATACAGCAATTTGAGAGAAGTGGAAATGGAACGCTCAACTCTAGTGCAAATAGCCTGGCTTGTGCGCTTGCTTATATTCTTTGACCAATGTGTAGCATGTGCTGATGCTTTTATTTAGGTTGTGTGTTTTCTGATAACTAAATTGCTTTTGGCACACCTATACGACTACATTACCACAGCATTGGTCTTTCTAAACCAGCTGCACACTGGGCCATTATTGTCCTCCCCTATGCAAACCTTTAAATAGCTGCTCTTTACTTCACAAACCCAAAGGCATGAATAGGTGCAGTTTGTCCATCACAGACAGTTTCCAGGGGCCGGCTCCTCGGGCCTGGCTCCCTTTGGCACCACTGACATATTGAGAGGGTCTGTGAGGAGCGGCCCAGGGGAGCAGTGACAGAGGCTCCGTGTGGATGTAAAGAAGTTGATTGAAATCATCTTATGGAGCTCCAGCGAGTTCCCTCAGTGCAGTGTGCACCAGGTCAGTCTCCAGATGGTGACTGCATTCAAACACCTTTGATTCAGCTCTATTGGCACAGTGACAACAGACTGGAGAAGGAGGAGGGCCATACTTTAGACAAGAGAGATACCTGCAATACATCAACAGTAAGATTGGTGGTCTGGGGCAAATACATTGACATTTTTGGCCCACACAAAAATATTTAATTTGTTGATGTCCTCATATAGGGCTTACTTCTACCTAAAACCTAAACATGTAGCAGATTCATGTAGCATCCTGCTCACACTGTGTTTCATTTGTAATGCACATTTTGAAGTATAAAGTAAGTCACATGGAGAAAAGCTAAATATAACATTTAGAAGATTTTATTTGCATATGCACTTTTATGGGGCGACACCCTGGCGCAGCAGTTAGCGCTCTGGCCTCATAGCAAGAAGGTCCTGGCTTCCGGGCCACCTGGGGCCTTTCTATGTCGAGTTTGCATGTTCTCCCCGTGTCTGCGTAGGTTTCCTCTGGGTACTCCGCTTTCCTCCTACAGCTAAAAACATGTCCAATGTGCCCTCCTTTCCCCTCCCCAGGACTACAGATGGAAATTAGCTGTAAACTACAATTTGGAACAAGCATCTCTGCCTTTGTGCTTAATGTAATTGTACATTGTCCTTAATAAAACATTACATTACCTTACTTGCAACAGATGCATTGTTTTAGCAGCTGTATCAAAGTTTGAAAGACAGAAACGTTATTCCCATAAACGCATCAAGCACCTATTAAGACACATATAAAATAACTTGAAATCAGTTTTACCCTTGCAGAGCTTGCAGGTTTCTGAGAGCCTTCACTGTAAAGCACAGTCACCAAAGTCATTACATCTAAAACAGGCCATTATGTTGATAAGAGAAGCAGAGTTAACTTCTATGTCCTTTTTGCCGCAGCGTCTTTCTCCCTTTCTTCAAACAAACTCACTCATTATTAAAACAAACTCACACATTATTGATTCTTAAATATAAATATGAGACACTTTTCATTTGCTTTCATGGAGAAAGCGAGGTGTGAAGAGGACGTGACGTGAAGGATCTTGAGTGCAGAGTCTTTCTCCAGCTGTGACAAAAGTGACAAGGAATTTTTTTTAACGTAGATAAAGCTTGGATTTTGTCCCTGCATACTTTCTCACACACTGTTATAAAATGAGACCCTGCTTATGTTGTCAAGATGGTAAACAGTGCCTTTAAGCCATACTGTGAAGCAAGCATGTGTCAGAAAAGTTTAAGAGACGAGTCAAGCTTTGAATCTTTAGAAAACAAGTTTAAACTGACTAACTTCCCCATAATTAAGCTAAAAGTAAGCTCAGAAACACAAGCTGTATTCAGTGGTCACTGTCATGGCGCTGTGTAAATATGGCTTCACCACACATAAGTGGCAGAGTCTTCCCTCCTCCTCTCTCTCTCCTCGGCGTGTCCAGTGTGTGTTTGTTTGGCGTTGTTTTGATCGTCCGTGCATGTGTGTTTGGGCTGAGCTGGCTGGATGCGGGGGTTGGCCGGTGCAGAGCTGATGGCGTGCCAAGTGCTCCCCGCGGGCCCCTGCTCCTCCGCGCTGGGCCCTGCTCCACTCTGCTCAGCCACCGTGAACGCCGAGCCGACAGACCGCTGCAGGAGAGGGAGAGGGAGGGGTGAGAGAGACTGTCCTGCAGGCTTACAACACGCCAGCCTCGTCCCACTGTCCCCTGTCGGACAATAGGAGTTTGTACTGGTTTGAAAGTTAACATGAGGACAACAGTTGCTGCATGAGAACAGCTGTTATGTCATTGTCAACACAGACTTCTATCTAGTCTTCTCTTTCGTCCTAAGTAGTATTTATAGTTAGCGGTGCATGTTCTTCTGCATTCAAGCCACCATTGCTCTGATATTATATATTTTTCCTGATGAACAAACGCATTAATCACAAACATACAAATTCCACAAAATACTAACAGGATGTGGTGGAATGTGACGGAGAGAATATAATGTGAATAGATGGTGGTGGGAAGTTAAGTATTTCAGGTACTGTACTTGAGTTTTTATTTGTACTTCACTTGAAGATAGCATTTGGGCAACTTTTTATTTTAATATAAGAAACATATCAGTTACGAAATATATAATCTTTCTACCCCATTTTAAAAAACAGACATGTTACTTTTAAAGTGTTTCAAAGCGAGTTCACATGTGCTGTGCTGCCTATTATGAGCAGTTTTTTTTTCAGTTAATCAACCAAACTTGATCTTCTCGGAAAATGATCTATCCACCACATAGTTAGAGGTAATTGAAAGACAACTATGCAAATTCCACCCCCATGACATAACACCTGTGTGTTCCAATTTAAGTTTCAGCAGTACTTAAAGTTCTTAAAGTGAAGCTAAGCCCTAAAGCAACGTTTTTTTTTTTGGCTGTTTATGTGTATATGGTGTTTAAACCTTCTGTTTTACTAGCGCAAACTGAGCAAATTAGCAAGTTCCACGTCAAAATTGACACAAGCCAAAAACTCACGTCCTTTCTAATCTCTATATGACATTAGTGTGTATTACCCACTCAAAACTAAGCCCTTATTGCACACACCAGTCAATCTAACCATACTGCTGCTCTCCTCTCTAAGTCCCTCTTTTCTCCTTTTACCAATGTTTTTCAGCAAGTTTTTCTCTGTTTGTAATGTGTTTGTGGGTGGAGTTTAGGGGCTGAGCTTACCTTTAAGTGGGAAACTTCAGGGCTGTCGTCCCCTCTGTAGAGTGTTGAGGTTAACCAAGGGCCAACTAGCCAGCCAACAACAAGGACAAGTGCAGGTCGCTGTACACAACACTGTTAAAGGTGCAGCGCCCCTCCACCTGTGAAGGCGCTGTGATAATACATTAACTGGTCAATACTGGTTTCCCTTTCTTTTTTCTTTAACAGTGATACTATAGGATAGAAGATATGTTGGCACGAAGAAAAAAAAAAAAACATTATTATATTATTTATATATTTATGAAGATGTGTCATTGTATAATTAATACAGTAAAATAAATGTATCTAAGTGTTTTAAAGCTGATAGGAAACTTTTTTTTTTCTTGGGACTTGTTGATTGAAAAAGTTTGTATTTTTTGGTGTAAGTGGACTTCCAGGAAATTTCAGAAAAACATTTCTAAATGAATCAATTGAGCCTTGAGGTAGATGAAGTTTAAGGGAACACTGCAATAACATAATAAACATGTCACTTGGAAAGCAAAAGTGATTTGTATTCACACCACGTTCACCAGATCAAGAGCAGCTTGTTATAATAGATGTGTGGAGCATGTTTATTTGCTTATAGACCCTGACATCGGTTGCCAAGGTTAGTCCAAGATGTCATGGCTTTGGTTGTTCTGAGAAAACACAACATCTATTCATTAATATTCAGAAGTTACCAAAAGCACTTCTGAGTTCAGCTCTCTGTGCATATCTCATACAAGCCTTGAACCTTCTGACCTGACTGCTGCTTCAAACTTCATTTTAATCATCGAAGAATAAAGAGAAACATAAGAAATCTAAATAAATAATAAAGCATTAATTGAGGAGTTTCCCATCTCATTGACTTGAACCGAAAACCTTGGTGTGTCCTATATAGATTGCTTTACCATTCATTAACATTTAGGTCTAATTACTAGGCCCATTAAAGCATTGAATTAGCAGCAAATTCCTCCAACCTCCCGTTTCAGCGCCTTAATCGTTAAATAAATCGAGCGTACCCGGTTTGATGTGATTACTATAGAGATGCCAAGTAGTGCGGCCCCTAAAATGTCAGTCAGGTCTAAAGTAGTCAGAGCGGTTTACTACCACATGGCGTTCACAGAGGTCAGAGTCCAGTATTAAAAGGAACCTATTATGCAGAAGGTTGGAATAATTTAAAAGTAGAAGGAATGGTCACTGCTTGAGCTGGATAATGAGAGCTTTGTTGACACAGGTTGTCACAAGTGCAGCCATTCACGCTGGGTTTTATAATGCATGGTGCAGGTTGGTATTGTTTGATAGAAAAATTATAGATGTAAACAAACAAATGAATGAAAAAAAAGAAAACATACACATTTGAGTTTTTAGCCAGGCATGTTTGAGTAATATGGTTCAGGAAGCAGACTCCCATAGAGATTACAAAAACAAAATATATCAAATGTTTGAAAACATCCTGGTTAATCAGCTCTGTGGTGAGTGATGAGCATAAGACCTACAATTCTGTTTAAAATGTGTTTCTGCAGCTCTACAAGCTACAAATGTATTGATTTTTTGTGCCAAAATTTTAAAAACGCACTGTGTAGCATTTTGGCCAAAAATAGATTTGAACAAAAACATGTTTTATTGCACTAAATGAGTGATAAATGAGTGAGCTTGACCATATGAACAGTTATATGGCCTGGAGGAAGTTTCTGTAGAAAAGAGGTTGCTGTTAACCTGGCCAACCAGAAGGTTTCTCTCACAATATTTGTGAATTCACAAACTAGAGATAAACCGCCTGGCCTTCCATCCGCCCGATTGGTTTGAGAGTCCGAACCAGTGATCTTTCGGCCATTCACATTAGCAGCGTGGTTTTGAGGCCCAATCACATTGTAGCAGGGCGGGCTAACACGGCTGTTAGCGCCGAATCTGATTCAAGCTAAACAAAGATGTCAGCTTCCGGGGATGTAAGAAGAATGTTTTGAAAGAAGAGCAGTATGTGTGACACGTACCTGTTCTATCCCACGCGGACATTGGATATGCCATTACGAGTTGTTGCTGTGATTGGCTAAGCTCAAATAAGGTAGGCCGCTCACCCAATCAGCAAGTATTTCACTAAACATCCGATCCCACCTTTTTCCAAACGCCTTCAGCTAGTAAAGTTCCAGATGCCTACTGTGGAAGAACTCAAATCGTAGTTCAACTCAGATCACAGGTTAGGTTGCTGTAGCTGCATTTCTTTTTCACATTCTTGTATAAAATGTATTGAGACCCAATCATAATCTGAATGTTCTAGTGAACTTGAAGTGAAGTTATACAGTGCATTTTTAAGTCATAGATATGATTTTTAGACTGAAAACAACTAGTCTGAGATATCACATAGCTAGCAAGTCTGTGATGAGTCTTTAAAGGTACATAGTAACTATTTAGGCAAAAATAGACTTGAATAAAAGTATGTTTTTGTTATTTAGATTTCTTTGTTGCACTAAATAAATAATAAAAAAATGTGTCTTTACTTTGAGCAAGCTTGTAAGGCCACAAAATGGATTGTTATTTGTCCTGGAGGATTTCTAATTCTAGCAAATTTTGCAGTTGACTTTTCCCCTGCTCATTTTCACGTGGATAAATTATGTCTTTTATTTTATGAGAACACAAGTTATTTTACATGTTTACACACCTTTATGAACTCTGACTCCACTCAGTCTGTTGACAGTGTCCTGCTGCTGTTTAGTATTCTAGAGGTCAACATCAGACTGCTCTTTTATTGGTTAATCCACTTGGGTCATAACCTTGAATAGGTAATTACACATCGACTCATAGGTTACAACATCTGAGGCTCATACAAAGCCAATTAACAAGGGATAAGCATTTCTGACACGGCCCTTCACAGACGCACACATTACACACTCAGGATGACCTTCAGAGCTGACCACAGAACCACTTAAACTGCAGACAGTGTCTTTGTGCTGCACTAAAACAACTCTAATGTAATAACAGTAAATTAGCTTAAAGGTGCACTTCGTAACCTTTCAAGCCACATTTTTATGGCATCTTCATGGAAGAGCTAGAATTTTCTGGAGTACTGTATTAAATTTAAAACTTGTGGACTTCTCTGTATTATTAGAGCCAGAAATAATTAATTTTATTTTAAAATACCTCCATTTTTCAATTAGAATGTTGCTGCCTCTCCACTTCTAAGATGGTTGCAACTGCCACGGCAACAGAGCCCACTCTTCCTGTAGTAACTCAATGAGAGTCAATGGAGACAAATGACATTTTCTCCTGTAAGATCTCAAAATGAAGTTAAACTAGGGAAAGAAGAATATTGAAGTTAAATAAGGCACAGTTAGTATTAGCCATTAACTATTTAGAAGTGGACACAATTAGGATAAATATATGGTATAATGGGCATGTAATAAATATAATTTAAATAATAAAGCAAAAAAAATGTCATAATGTCAGACATAAAATCCTTTGACAAGCTTCTCAGCAGATGATGGCGAGCTAGTAGCTCCTGAGCGACAGTTTAGACACCACAGGTCTATTTCAGTGATTTTCAACCAGTGTGCCAAGGAACACTAGTGTGCCTAGGTGTACCTTGAAGAAAATCATCAGTCTATGAAATAATTAACAATTTAAAGAGTATGAAACAAACAAAAAGCAACAAGCGACCAAGCTTTGGGGGGAAAAAGTCCAAAACAAGTGACCCGAAATCTCTAAAAAGTTAATAAAATAATCACTTATTGTGCAAGTATTGATAATTTGAGAATATTTTTTATAGTATTATGGACATTATTAATGGATTTAAAACATCAAAAATGACTAAAGTCTATAATTTAGTATTTAGGGGTATATACAGTATTTTCTTTAGAATGAAAAAAGGGAAAAAAAATCACATTGCTTTTAGAAGCAAGCCCACCCCAAAAAACAACAACAGCAACAAAAATACTGCAAAATCACAAGGCAACTTTTCCACAAAAAAAGCAGAACGTCAGAATAAAAAAGCAGATTTGGCATCTCTGCATTAAATATACAGTATGTCTCCGAAAAATGCCTATTTGATCATGACTGTGTAGGATGTGTGCCACAAAAAATGTCCAAGGAAAAATTGAGCAACAATTAAAAAAGAATCTGGCAAACACTGGTCTATTTTATGTGGACAACTTAGAGTAAACCTTTCTTTGTTCAGGTGTGATCCAGAAAATGCCCCAAAAACATCTAGACAAGTTTTTCATAGTTACCACGCCTCAACTGAAATGAATCTGAACTTCCCTGATGGAAAAAGGCATGAGATGCTTTGAACACTCCTTGATATTTTATAAAAGTCTCCAGATGATTACCTTTGAAGCCATATGTTATTTAACTCCACAAATCAAATTTTCACTATTAAAGCAAAGCTGCTTTTTCCAATGAGAGCAAATAATGACAAACACAAAATCATTAACAACTGGCAAAAAAGATTACAATCTGTTTGGAGAAGCCTGATCATTCCCCACAATTTTAATTACCAGATTATTGGATACGAACTAAATAGGAAGATTTGAAACTAATGCAAAAATATTATTGGCTCTTCCATTTGCAGTCTGCAGCAATACCCAGGTCTGCTAATTGTAAGAGCGATTTTAAACTCTTCACAATACACCTACAGTTTTGTAACATTTGAAAAGTTGAGGATTTTTTTTCTGGGTTAGAGGTTGTTTGACAGAGAAGCAGCAGGGGAGCGCGTTAATGCACTGTATCACTATCCAAAAGACCTGCTCCCATTACGAGCACTCATCTCTCTCTACCTTTCTCTACCTCCGCAATTTTTCTACCCATCGCCCCGTGTCTCCAGTGCGCGCCTCTTTCCATTTCATGCCTGTTTTCTTCCTCTATTTGCTTGACAAGACAATGGATAATAAGCCTAGCAATAGCAGAGAGACCAGCAAATGAGAGTAATCAAGCTGTCTTGTCCTGGTGGCGTTCAGGTTCACTCATCAAACCCTAATTATCACCCTGGAAAGCAATGTTCCACTTTAATTGTTCTGATGAATGAAATATTACAGAGAGGAGTGGGCCGCAGTCGACCGGAATAACAGCTTTTAGCCATAAAACACGGTGGAGAGACTGGAGAGAGAGAGGAGAGAGAGGGGGAGAGAGAGAAGAGAGAGAGAAGAGAGGAGAAGAGAAGGAGAGAGAGACAGAGGGGTGAGAGAAAGAGAGAGAAAAGAGAGAGGGGGGAGGCAAATGGAAAGAGAAGCAAAGGAGCGAGAAAGAGTGAGAGAGGAGGAGAGAAGGAGAGAGAGACAGAGGGGGGAGAGAAAGAGAGAGCGAGAAAAGAGGAGAGAGATAGAAAGAGAGAGAGAGACAGAGGAGAGTGAGGGCATAGAAGGAGAAAGGAGATGAGAGGGAGAGAGAAATGGAAGGGAGAGAGAAAGAGTAGGAGAGACAGAAAGTGAGAGAGATTGAGAACGAGAGAGGAGAGAGAGGAGAAGAGAATGAGAGAGAGAGAAGGAGCGAGAGAAAGAGAGAGAGAGGGAACAGAAGAAGGAGAGAGGGAGAGAGAGAGAGAGAGAGGGAAAGAGAAGAAGGAGAGAAGGAGAGAGAAAGAGAGAGTGAAAGAGAAAGAGAGCGGAGAGAAAGAGAGAGTGAAAGAGAAAGAGAGAGAGAGCGAGATGGTGAAGGTGACTGAGGAAAAAGCTGTCAGACAGAACACTAGGAAAATGTAATGGCAAAATTGAGCTAGAAAAAAACACGTGTAGATTTTGCCGGATCACACCATGAGGAAAAAAAACAGGTAGCCATTCACCATTCACAACTCAGCGTAGTAAGGCAAAATGTAAAAATGTAAATTTCTAAAACAACTCTTATCCAGAGCCAACTGAAAAGACATTACAACAGACAACTCATCAAATAAATGTTTATTCAATCTCTACTCTAAAAAGTTTCCATAAATGAACCAGTGACTGTTTGACAAAAATACCATTTACCATTTACCATTTACCAGTTACCATTTATTTTAGTCATCACAAATACCCAGTATGTCATATGCATGTTCTGGTTCTTTGAATAAAGCACAAAAAACTTGCCTGACCAGCCAGTCCCATACACTTTGACATACACTTTACAAAAACATGAGGCGAGCACCGGGTTTCAATATCGAGGTCGGCTTTCCAAGTGCTGAGTCAACCAATCACAGAAAACCCATAAATTCTACAAAAAAACACGGTAAACTGGAAGATATTGTAAATTTGTAGAGCAAGGATTTTTTTAAATCGGAAAATCTCTCAACGCAAATTGTTGCCCGCAGGTTTAAAGGAACTGATACAGTCCTAATTTCTCAAATCTGAAGCAAGAGCCGAAGAAAATAAGAATTTTTTGATTCTTTCAGTTTTTTTAAATTCAGTTTCCTACTTATTTTTAATGCGTCTTGTAAACCATAAACGAGAACACTTTTGCTAAGCTTAAAATAATATTTCAGCTGTTCAACTTTATGTTATAATTGATATTTAGCTCAGGCTTGTAAATCGTTGGACATGACACCTCACCATAAAACAGTGTGAGAAATGTCAGCACAGTTTCATCAATAATGGAGTGAACGGGACAGATCTGCAGAGCCCGCTTTATTGATAGAGCCTCACTCCTGCGCTTCCCAGTGAGCAGACAGAGGGGGCGGAGTCATGTGGAGCACACAGCAGGTTGAGGGGGCGGAGTCATGAGGAACATTAGTCAAAACATATAGAACTCTTAATGATTCATATGTTTGTGCACAAAACAGCAGGACAAACAATAGGGCACGTCAGACAGAAACAGTATGCATATGCTTCAGAGAAAATGAAATATGGTAAACACTTTGGAAGAAAAGGCCTTAGTAAAAACTCTATGATAATGACATTTTCTTACTATTATTTTTCATTAGTGCACAGCAAGACCACATTAATCGAGACCAAGACCTTTCCAAGATCACAAAGTCACGAGGCCGACCCAAGACCAAGACCCTGAGTGTCAAGGCCAAGACAAGAGCGTGGGCCATTGAGAACAGATCAAGACCATCTTAGTCATTTTCTACATTTATCAGTCTCTGCATGATCTTATTGTGCAGTCCTTGTAAACTGCCAGGGACAGGTCACTGCTAAAGGTCATGAACTCCTGCTGCAAGCTTAGAAGAGCATGGTGGTGATGAAAAGTGTCAGACTTTGAGACCAAGACAAGACCAAGACTACCCTAGTGCACAGCTTGGGTTATTATGAGTTCAGATCTTTACTTTCAACCCGCTGCAGCCCTGTTTGGTCGCAAGACTCCCCAAACTCTCCTTTTTAATCACACCTCTGATAAAATCTTTTGAGTGAGCAAAAAGTGGTGCTGTTGTCACATACAGTGTCAGTGTCAAAGAGATTTGGAACAAAGAATACTAACACAATGAGGAATACACCAATATCCCATTATAGGTGTTTACACTTTGTCCAGTGATGGTCCTCTGACCAAAGTGTACACTAATGAAAAATAATAGTCCGAAAAAGGAATAGCAAAAATACTTACAGAGGGGTGGGCTAGTTCCTGCAGTTAAGTCATTCAAATAATTACAAATACAATAACAATACCTTGATAAATAATCATTGGCTTTATTTTTTTTTAGCTATGCATGGACTTTAAACATAGTCAAACAACATATTTATGTGACTCATGTCCAGAATACTAATCCAATTATTACAATACATTTCTAAGAGATAGCCCAGTTTAAATACATTTCACTGTTCAACAAGTAAACTAGATCTCAAAGTGGGTCTAAAATTTAAATTTGGACTACTCTTAAACCTACATTTAGAAGAATCTAAATTGTTTTCAAACTTACATTCGACTGTAAACGTCATCTCCATTATTTAAGTATAATTGTTACAGACAAGTGTTCAAAACTTCTGCCTGTACATTATTTTTTTTCCCTTTTAAAACTTTGTGGTACATTTTCTGCTGCTTGTCTGTGTAAGATTGATGAAGATGCCAAAGCACGGGCAGATGGACAGATGGAGAGGTTCATGCTGTGAATGCAAATGTATGGGATAAAAGTATTAATATCAACTGCATCCGCAGTAGTGTCAGTAATCCATTATAGAACAGTAAAATTAACTTAATAAAATGTTATTTTTCAAATGAAGAAATAGTATGATTTTTCACTAAAACCACAATTACTTTTGCATGAATTTCTTGCCACTTCAAATAAGAAAGACACGTACATTTAAACAGGAGTTTCCAATTTTTTAATCAAGGGCCATATGGTGAAACATGGAAGGGCGATCTAGGCCATTCAAAAGTAGTCATGCATTGTAAATACAAATGATGATTTACAAGCATGCTGCTCCATTATGATAAAAATAATAATCATCATAATTATTTAATCCATTATTGAAATCCTGATTGCTCAAATGAAAGAGCATAGAGCATTAGCGCCACTTAATTGAAGACAGTCAAGAGACAAAATGACATTTCTCACAAAAATAAACTTTTCCAACCCAAGCAAATATATGGGCTTTTACAAACACTTATACGAGATACCATTAAAATCACAATGACGCGATTGTTACCTGACTTAACACTCATGATAGCACAATTTATGTGATCGATTACAACAATAATCTAAACTGAAAATGAAATTGGAACATTTGCACAGTTGTAGTCACAACAGTGCACAGTTTTGGCTTAAAACCAGATAAAAAATGTTTGTTTTTGACTGTGTAGACTATAGTGCACTATTCAGAGATCACGGCATTTTGTAAATATGCGCAAACTTGATAGACTTGACCAGTATTTATTAAGTTTATTTTTATCTGTGTTTTGTCAACTATTTTTTTCCGCTTCGTGTCTGAAAGACCAGAAGCAGGTCGAGACTATGTAACAATTGAGTGGTTAGGGAAAGAGCGTGGACTTTTGGACATAGTCTGTAAAAGTATATTTTTAAACTCATTCAAAATGTTTTTTTACTCAATGGTTAAATTGGCTATTGCTGCTTAGGCCAATTGAAAACCAAAGAGATAACAAAATTGTGTCTGAAGGCCGCTGTTTGGAGCTAGCATTAAAAAATATACCACTAAAGATAGTACTAGAACATTTTTATTCCTTTTTTTTTATTAATTTAATTGTCTGTTTAGTCACAGATTTTACACTCTAAGGAAATGAATAGGAATTGAATGGTTCTCTGGCTTACAAATACAAACTATATCTACTAATGAAACTGTATTCAGAATATTAGTTCCCTAAAAAAAAAATAATTAAAAACAAACAAAAAAATCATAAAACAAACAAAAAACAAACAAAACAAATCATTTGCATAGATTTTGATTTTGTTGCCAAGCTACCAAAGGTTTCTTATTCCTGAACGCGTGGCTTCTAAAGTTGGTATTTTTTTTCCAGCATTGCGTGACTTGTCTCCCAGAACACCTCTCTGGAGCAGCTGTAACAAGTGCTGTAAAACTACTCTTTATTCTCCATTATTCATCACTTCTGAATTTATTATGGCGTCCACAGAACAGACACACTGAGACATGCACAGAGATATTTATACGCAGCTTCTCTTCGGCTGGCCTGAAAAAACCACTGCAGCCTACATGACTTCAAACTAACTAAGATGCACTTTAGGGAGAACATAAAGCACATCTGAAGAAATACAGTAGAAATAGTGATTGTAAACAAATGTCTAATTTATTAGAAATTATGTTTGGTAGGATTTTTGGGCCTTTTCCTCTCCAGACCATGCCGCTTATTTGGCTCCTTTCACAAAAAAAAAAAAAAAAAAAGGAAAAAAAAAAAAAATCCCTCTAAAATTTATAATAAAAAGAGAAAAACAACATGAAATAAAATTATATAACATAAAAATAAAAAAAAAAAAAAAAATAATAAAAAATACAGCACAAATTAAATATGTGAATGCTGCATTAATTTTGTAAGTTTAGAACAATGTAATGCATGAATGTATCCTGTAGGCCACATGTGTCAAACTCAAGGCCGGGGCAGATGCGGCCCTCCACTTAATTTCATGTGGCCCTCAAGGTCTTATAAGGTTTACTTTAATCTTATATTAGTGCTGGAGTACTACGGGGTCTTACCCTAATAAATGATTTGCCTGAAGCTTTGTCATTTAGTAATATACAACAATCAAATACAGCTATTATTTGTCGTATGTCAAATAATAGTGAGGTTAATTTAGCTACAACTGCCTTTCGAGGACACCCAATGGCATTGTGGCTCTTTGTCAAAATAAGTTCGACATTCCTGCTGTAGACTGATAATTTTTATGACAGTTGATAGCTGGAGGAGGGCAACTTTTTTGTTTTGCACTAGATTACCCACATGAAAACTTAATTTTAAAAGAATTTTCATGGCAAATTGTAATTGTCAATAATAGCCCACCATCTGGAATTTTGACATTATCATATTCTCAGAAGTGAACGTAACTTATTCAGATTCACAGAATTTGTGATAAAAGTGTTCTTATTTTATGCATAAATTAAGAATAACTGTGAAAGAGGAACAAAAAGCGATCCAACTCAAGATAGAAACTTGTTTTGATCAGAAAGAGCATTTTATTGCAAGTTTTTAGTTTTGCTGCAAAACTGATTTATACTGTGTTTAATTATGCTATGTAGCTAATATATGTATTTCATTTATCATTAATAACTTCAGAACATGTTTTTACAGAAAAAAAAACGTGAAATTAGAGTGGATCACCCAAGCACAACCAATCAGACCACCACATACGGCTATCAATGAGAAATACAAGACTTTATCAATTGAGCTAGACTGTACACAAAGGTCTTATTTAGCACATTGCACAAGAGAGTGTATATATAGCACAACATAACATGACATGTCAATAGCATATCATTAGCACAATTTCACACCTTTTACGCAACACAGTCTCTGGAGAAAACTTTGATATTCAATGAAATGACAAAGACTTACATTAAGCATTTTTTTTTTTTTTTTTTTTTTTTACACCAAGCTAAAACATACAATAACCACTAATTTTGGTTGAAGCCACATGGCAACATTTTCTTTGAGTTTAACGAGTAAGTTTAAGCTTCACGTTATTATAATGAGTAAATTTACGGCTGGGGCTTGGGGTTAAATCCAAAAAACATTTTGTTGTATATCTACGCTATCTCCGGAGACTGGGCTGCTTTAATGTGTAAATATGACTGGCGTTGTTCATTTCTGTGGTTGTAAAGATGTGTTATTATTCATAAATATTAACAAAATCTTTATCCTAATCTTAACCTACCCCAAAGCCCCAGCTCTAAACTACTAATTTGGTGAATCAGATTTTTTAAAATGGTCTTGCACCATGGGTTCTTCAGTAAGAGATAACGTAATAGTTGAATCCTTCTGGGTTTTCTAATCATACTGAAACACTACTCTCCTGCTGAAGAATTGTCAATTTACTCCTCACACAAAGATAATATTAAACTGCATTCAGCTAAATCCATTTGTATCACACTCCACTTGCTCCTCACGAAAAATAAATACATCCGCTCTTTATTCAATTCTAGATAAATATACAAAACGTGTGGAACGACATTGGAAAGCTGTTTAAAGTATTGGCTTTAAATCAGTCTTAAATTGCATATCCAGACTATTAAGGCAACAAGGCAGGCGATGGGCCGGGGTTAACTTCAAACAGCAGGACTGAGGCGAGAGGAGGAGCAAACTGTGACATGAATCCTCAATGAGACACATCACACGACTGGAGAGCTCAGATGTTTCCTTTGTTTTGTTTCCTTATTTCCTTTCCTCAGGCCCGGAGTGACGACTGTGATGAAACTAGAGGTCACTTCACCGTACCTTTGGGTGATACAATGTTTTGTAACAGATGTGCTGTAAATATTATACATGAGATCAAGGCGTATAAACTAGGAGCAAACAAACGATTGTGTGGGACTGGCTGTGGTCTTTGCCAATGCTTTTATGCTTCTTACTGTGGGATGTTTGGGAAAATCCAGTGCTATAAAAGTTGCAGTCTTAGCATGCCAGGCTAGTCTTTGTAAAATATTATTACTGGAGATAAACATTAGAATCAAAGAACTGTGTACAAGATTTACATCACCAAACAAAATAAAGCAAATTTAAGCATCCTTTGAAGGACATATTTATACATTGTGCCTTTTCAATTTGTGTGATTGGCTACACAGAGTCATAGAAAGGTTTCTTGATTTAGTCCTGAAATAGCCATTATTCATTTCTGCATTAGACTGTGTTTAAATCTGCCTTGGCCACTATAGTCCAGCCCTAGTTTAATTCTAGTTCCTAAACTAACAAAACATTATAAAACATTCAGGTAGACTGTTATTTTTCCCATAAAATTCCAGTATGATTTGATGATTTAGCAAGAGATCTCCATCCTATATAACCCACAGTAGCACTAAAACCACTTCCAAGTAACTCTCCACAGGATTTTGGACAAAAGAATAAAACAAATCTGATACATCACACTCACATTAGCATAATAAAATCTTTCTTTAATATACCAAAAAGAATAATTATTTATGTACTATACTTAAATACCTATTGTGTTGTATTAAAGGCCAGCATTCAGTGTTGACTCTGTGTATTACAATTACTAACCTATGTCAGGGCTACTCAACTTCGTTTTCCAAGGCCTCTGGCTGGGAAGTTACACACCACATGACTGATTTATCAAAGTTAAGAGTTGTGCAAATTATCCACTGTACAAAACCAGTTTCAGTAACTACTTCAGCAGGCTATGTTGTGTTGCTCTACAAAAATTCCAGTTCAAAATTGAACCAGAACTGATCCAGTCAAGTCTGAACCATAGTAACTAACAATCAGCCAATACTAGCTCAGGTCTAAAGCAAGAATAAAATATGTACATTTGTAATATTTAGAAGATGAGTTGAAGGCCAAATCATATCTTTGGAGGGGCTATGTGCTGCCCAGGCTTTAAGTTGAATAAGCCTGCCTTATGTCCTTTTTGTTTTGTAGAAGCTCTGTGGGGAAAAGTCGCCTGATGTACTGTAGATTATTTGATCTCATCATTTGTGTGACCTCAAAATATATTAAATACACATGCATCTATCCAGCATCATGGCCTAATTTAGTCCTCGTGAAAATTAGGTTAAATTGTCTTTGTGTAAACATAGAAACATAAAATAAAGTGTCTATTGTTTAAAACTTAAAAGTAAAGACAATACAAGTAAAAAAAGAAAGCAAAAATCTATTGGCCCTTTGAGTCTAAACATAAACTATTTTTGTTTGTGATTTTTGCATGATTTTTCCAAGTCCAATCTCAGAGCTGGCATAGAAGAAGTGGAGCTAAAGCGTTTGATGAAAAGTCCTGTCTGTGTAGGGCAGTCAGTCCTTGCTGTTATCTGTGCTCCCGCTGAGTGAGCCGCTCGTGTTATCGGCTGCCCTCTCCCTGTGATCTACCTGCTTCTTATCAGGCTGCGTCCTCCCTGAGAAGGATCCATGGCCCCGGGCATCCAGAGACCCCAAACCGACCTCTGCTGCATCTCTGCCACCTTCAGCCCAACTCTTCAGTCTGTCACTGCCTTTCAGTCACAGACGTATGTCATGCTCTAAATGTCAGAGTCTGTGGGTGTCAGCAGCGTGGACAGAAGGGTTTTACATGGAGAGAGTGCACAGGCTGGGAACACGTTTTATCTTTCACTGTATACCCAAATGATTGAGTCCAACTTGCTCACTCAAAAACAACCAAAACAATTAAAATTTGTTTATTTAAGCTTCAATATTTCTAGGTAATTTTAATATGTTTTTCTTGTAACTTTTTGCCATCTTTTAAGTATAACATTAATTGCAAGAAAGCCATTTTTCAGAAGTCAAGTTTTGACTTTAACCTAAAAGCGGCTGTACTTACTACAATGATTGTTGAAATTAACCTTTTTGTCTCGTGCATAATGTTGTCTTTGAGTTAATGTTACATAAAACTAGGGAAAAAGTTCCTAGAAAAATTATAATGATTACCTCAAAAATGTTGAGTGAGCATGTTTGAGTTGATGTGTTGATGTGTATGTGTCGGTGTATGTGACACCCCGGTCTATATTTGCTGCTTTTGTTGTTGATTTTGAATTTTCTGATTTAGACCTGCTGTATAATTTCACTGTGTATTTTTTTGTTGTCACACAAAGGCTTTTTTTAATATCTTTTTTGATGTTGTAGATGGCTTCCCAAATTAGACAAATCATCGCATGATCTCTCTGGAGTTTGCATGGTTTCCCTGTTACCTGGCTTTTCTCCACCAGCTCCATCCCACCTCCAAAAAACATGCACGTACATAGTAGGAGTAGGTCAGCTGGTAATACTGTAAAATTCCTCTAGTGAGCGAAGAATTGTCTGTCTGAGTTGGGCACTGTCCAGGGTGTTCCAAGTCCAACAAGTGTTATAAAATGATTGCATGATTGAACAAAGAAAATACATATAAAAGGCCATGACAGTGTGTGGATTTAGAGCTCAGTAATGTTGACAAAAGGGTCTGCTTGTTCACGCTGTATAGAAGGTATCCATCTTCTTCAGCATGTTCTAGTGTTTTTCTTTTTCTATTTCAACTTTTCCTCATCAGAAAGTAGTACCACTTCTAATTTGAGATTAGTTCTGATTTAGATTAAAGTATTTCTTTGAAAGTCTGGCTCAGACAAATACTGAAGATATTTTATTTGTAAAGCTCTGAACATTCTTGGAGGCATACAATCTGTGACAATATCTACTCATAACAAAGCTACAGACATTATTCAGCACATTTTATCTTTTATGGGGACTATATGTTCTCACTTAAAACCCCACAAAAGGTTTGACATTGTTCAGTCTTTATTCGTTACTGTTCCAAGATAACTGCAGTAAGAAAGATTGTGCCACAATGCAGAGGGAAATTCACAATTCACACTGTTCAGATAGAATAAGAAACATGAGCTTACAAACTATTATTTTATTAATAAGCCTACTAAAATATAGATCATTTCTAACAGATCATTTTATTTCATCTGTCTGACTTTATTATTGAAGTTCTTTGCAAAGATACGAATAATTAGCCTATGTTAATTTGTTAATCTTGCAATTTAATGAGCTGGCTGCTGCAGATAAAGTTTGAACAAGTCTCAAGGACAGGAACACGTCCCCATATGGTGCTGAATTTCGTCTCCTTAATGGAGAGTATAATGTAAATTGTAGGTCATTTGTTTTTCCCTGTATTTTTCCATTTGTAAATGGTGAAAACCCCACTGCCTTTGTCCTGACAGCGACAATATGTTCACACAGCCCCTCACGCTGCGAGTCACACATTGGTATTCAGGGAGACTCGTATTCAGAGCACAGGGCTTACCGCACATTACAGCCAAGCAATTATTCCTTAACAATCCAGAACATGCATATTAGAAATGTCATATTACCAAAACTAAATGCCCCTGCAAAACAATAAGTGCTTATAAACAAGGCCAGGAAGCTGTGCCAAAGTCAAATGTTGTCAGCTCCTGGTGTAAACATGAGGCCTGTACACAATAGTTTAGGATTTAGTGCTTTTAATGGACTTAGCCACAGGGAGTAATGTGAAAGGACAGCATAAGTTAACTTAACACATTTTACCAACCAAACTTAAGCTATAAATCTGAATGTAGCCTTGTGATGCTTTAAATCAGTTTCATAATAAAACATTAGACATTTAGTGTGGAGATGTTTTAATCCCTTAGACAAATTAAATGTGATAGCACCTTTACAATAGGAAAAGACCAACATGTTGTTTTTATTGACTTTAGTACTAACATATACAAATGCTTTTTTCTAGTATTTTCCGGATTTCAGTACTGATCTTTGACATTTAGCTATACAGATTCTATGAGGATGGTTGGAAGGGGGATTGTTCTTGATGCACTGTCAATCACTTTGTGTTGCATTATATGTATGAAGTGCACAATTTGATTATCATATTGGTTCAGCTGACTGATCCCTTCATTGGAAGTAATTCTAATGTTGACTCATGTTTATTCACACAAAGTAGTTTAGTCTTTACTGACATGATAAATAACAGTTACATAACATGGTTTGATCTATTGCTCATTGGTGTTTCGATAAAAAAATAGACATTTTCAGTCTGTAAAGGCAACCCACACACAAACAGAGAATGTGCAAACAAACAAAAGCTATCAAGCAAATTCAAAAACACAAACTTAATTTCAAGAACAATTTGAATTGAAATTCTCACCCTGTTTTTGACTTTGTGTACATGCTTCCATATTTGTGTTTGTCCTTCAGGGCCACGATACTATTGTATTGTTATTGTTTGATAATGAGCATTTGATGAAATAAAGCCAAATTATGGATATTGGAACAAGGAAAGCTGGAGCATTCCTACTAACATCATGTAACTCTAAAGGAGGTACGTGAGTTCAAATAACATCCTATAGAATGTGTCATAGCTGCTTTTCTAAGAATCTGAAAACTTCACAGGAGATATATTTGTGTAGTGTGACTAGTGCATCTTATAGACTTTTAACAAGAAAACACCCTTGTAAGAACCGTCTTGAATTTTGAATCTTGCAGCCCATTAAGAAACTGATAAACGTACAGTTATTCTGCTTGCCATGATCAATCTTGTCTTTATGGCCACATAGGCCTATAGTTTTGAGCTGTGTTACGTTGCTGACATCAAACTTACACATTTTACTTGGAGAATGTGCCGACACTCAACTTGTAAAACGATACAATAATTTGTGAGCAGGTTTTAAATAGAGTCTGAATGAGAACAGGAAACAATATAGACGCTGCGTGTAATGATTCATTTTACATAGCATAAACGTCACTTGGTGTTATTTGGACAAAGTCGCTGGTTCATTGAAACTGACAGGCAAATGAGAAGACACTAAACGGCTGATGACCCCCTATCAGGACTGACTCCCCGTGCGTCAAAGTGGACAGTGTTGCGTGAGTAAATGTGTTGTGACTGCGGCTAATTGACAAGGCCGCGCTCCTCGCCACAGTCGCCGGGGCAGGCCGAGATGCCGAGCCGCCCGCCGCTTGCCGTGGCAGTAATTATTGGAGTTAGCGTGGTGACGGTACGGCTAATAAGTGTTGACAGCCACACCCCCACGGTTTGTTTGTTCTAATAGAGCAAACATCAGGCACTCAGTGGATTACATACACAGCAGCGTGTCTTCGTGGGCGCATCGGGAAGTAATGCACAATTAACTCTAAAAATAAACTTTTGTATGGAAAATAGTGCATGGAAAGTGATTATTTTTATGCTAATGGATCTATTCTGCACCAGGGGTTCTTTTCAATGGGGTTCAGATCATCTCAGTGGGAGCTGTTCAAATTTCAACATTTAATTAATTGTTCATAATGAGTTTCCTGTCTGTGATGTCTATGACGGCCTGTAAGCCATGTTTTGACTGGTTCGATTTTGGTTGGGAAGTGCTCTTCGACGAGAACGTCAGATAAGAGAAACGAAAACTAGATTTAAACAGACAATAATGACTTCTCACCAAACGCTGACTTGATCTTGTGATGGACTACTGTATTTCCAGTGATTAGCATGTCAGCTAAGTATGTTGAGTCAGCTAGCACAAATTAGCAGAAACTATTTCCTGTTTATAAACAGTTTATGATGGCATCTGCAGCAAGACCCAAGTTATTATACTTTCAGTGCCGAATGCATCGTTATTCAAACCCAGTGTACAGACAGAAGCACAGAAAAGATAAACATAGAAAAAGCTAACAATAAACTATTGTTTTTTAACTTTACTTCAGACTTACTTTCTTGACCACAAACTGGGAATTGCTTATGTTTTATAAATGATGGAGTTCTGCCTCATGACTAAAAGTATTGTTGACATATCATTTAGATTTGTTTGCTTCTGTAGTGACCTCTGTGCCCCAAGTCTAGACACTAGAGAGTCAATCCACTGGTTTGAATCATTCAGTAGTCTTTCAAAATAAAATAATGTGTTTTTAGTCACATGTACATAATATATTTAATGTTCTTTAGCACTGTCACTTGTTTCAATGTTTGCTGCAAATATTATCTGTCATTAGCTAAACTGCCTCACTTACACCATTCACACACTGAGAAGGCCTATTTTGTGTCCACTGTTTTTACTCTTTTTGTAGTGCAGTGTCAGATCGAACATTTGGGGCTTTAAGCAGAAATTTGCTCTAGGGCCCCTCCGGGCTTTTTTGCAAACCTTAATCAGTCAAGCCAAATCGACAATTAAGCTGACTTTTTCATTATAATACACAAGAAAACAAAAGCCAACAAAAATATTGTAGGCTAAGTAATATTTCTTACATTAAAGAGACAATGTAGTGACTATTTCATCTGTATAGCCTCTGTTACATTATATGTCTCTGTGTTTGAACATTTTCAAAGCAACCGTTGTGGCTGTGGGACTCTTATTTAAACTAATCACATTTTTTCTGCTCAATAGATTCTATTGTCATCAGCCTCACAGGCTTCAGCTCGTCACAGTTGGAGCTGTGATTTCTGTGACATTTACAAGTTCTCTCTCTGTTTCCCAAATTAAATCTTCCTGACAAGCCTTTTGTTTGACAGCTGTTGTTGCTAAATACAAAAGTATTTTTATAGCTTAGTTTAGCAGTTAACTTTAAAAGCTTTGTCAAAGTTAAGCTAGTCTGTAAGTTCTTTAGAAATATTATTCTATAACGATTGTTTGGTGGATTTCTGCTTATGATATATTTTTATTTTTACAAACAAATAAAAACAAACAAAAAACAACAAAAAGAACCGAATACTATAATACAACAGTAACTATTGACCTCATAAGACTCTAAATCCTCAGAATAAAGTTGTTCTTTTGTGCAAATGACATTGTTTCTGCTCAATAGATCCTTTTGTCGTCTGCCCTCGGCCTCGGCTCATCACTGTGGGGGTTTAGAGTTTGTGACATTTTCAAGTTTTCAGCCTGTCTCCCAAATTACACTTTCAAAAGAACTGTTCTGGTGAATCCTAATGAGTTTACAACTACTTTTCATTGCTCCTGTCATTGCTAAACTGCCCTTGATCACAATTTGTTGTTGTTGATGCTGCAGTTATTTTCTGTCATAAATACAGTGTTTTCGGTAAAACTTCAAATAAAGAATTTATCTGAAAAATATGTAGCTTTTATACATTATTTCTCCCTAATGTCCTTGATAAATGCTTCTGTTAGCCATGTTTATTATTATTTCATGTTTATTTTTGATAAAGTCAACTGATGTCTTGTATTTTACTTAAAAGCATTACATTTTAGGACTAATGTTGGTCTGAGCTGTCTGCTTAAGTTTTCACAAACGTTGAGCTAATAAACATATTTAAAAGTAGGTCTAAATGATGAATATCCCTGTTTGTCCTCGTAGGTGCTGTCGTAGTCAGAGACTAATGTTTATGTTTTTCTGAGCTGACTCAAACTGGGGAATGACAGGTCCTATTGACTCTGCATGAAGTGTCAGCTGATCTGGTTATTTTTGTTTATTGTTTATTAAAATAATCCCCATTAGCTGGGCTAATGGACTTACAATAACCAGCTACTCATCGTGGAGTCCGTCATTAAGATATACACATGTGACAAATGACATTTCATTACACAACAACAATCAATATCATTTAAAAAACAATGTGTATACACTTACTTAATACAACAAAAACCCAAATACATATTTCATACAAAAGATTTTTAAACACACTTAATTTAAAACTACACCATTTCATAAAGAGCTCAGACACAAACAACCAAGACACTATTTTAATCATAAAGAAACCTAAATACTTTATTTAATAATTGTATAAAACCGTTGCATAAATTAGTTTTTTTTCATTTTAGAGTGATATAGTGAAAACTGAAAAAAAAAAAAAAAAAAAAAGAACTGATCAGGAAATGATTATGTTGTTATGCTTGACCCCCCCCCCCCCCCCCAACCCAGTTATGCCACACACCATCACTTTACATTGGTAGCTATGCAAAATGTTATGTTTTATAATATTTACTTTTGGTTTTGGTTAGGATTACGTTTATTTGGTTAAGTTTTGGGATTTGGGAAATGTACCAAGTCACAGCATAACTGCAATGATGCTGTTGGTACAAAGTTATCTCTTTTAAATATAATCAAGCCAACTGTTGTAAATATTGGTAATTCAACAAACAAACAAAAAAAACAAAAACCAAACAGACAAAAAAAAGGTAATGCTAAATATAGCTATTATTATTGCACCCAAAGTGAAAAAACAAACAAACAAAAAAAAAATGCTCATTTTCAATGTTAGCACCATTGTCTTTATTCAGCCATTGTTTCCTCAGTAGGAGTGATCTATGTGTTGGAGCCGTCCCTGAAATCCCCAAATAAACAGATTAGCCAACACTTGTGGCCAAACGAGCCTCAACAGCACAAAACAAGAGTGCTCATTTGCCTGATGGTTTTATTGTGACAACTTATCTGTCTCTAATTTGGAAATAATGAATTATATTAGCCACAAATGCTGTCCTTCTTTAATGAGAGGCTGAGGGACCAGGTTTGTCGTTTATGAGACTGGAGTAATTACACTGTATAAATCAATTAGGCCTCTCCGAATGTGTACTCTGTGTTTCTGCTGCAGATTAAATGGTGCTTATGATAAAGATAGAACCTGCCCAGCGCACTGTGAAGAAGAGGGAAATTAAAAAGAAGGAAGAGGAGGCGAGGAGGGAGGAGAGAGGAAACGAGACAAGGATACTAGGGCAAGGGCATGCTGGGAGAGTCATTTGCACTTTGCTCTCACACAGGCATCAGTGGACACAAGGGCAGGAAGAGACCAGAGGAGAGAAAATATGGCAAATACAAAAGGAGTTTATTCTAAAAAAGTGAACCTCTGGATCATAATACAGAGAAGTATTAATGTGGGAAACATGCAGTTGTGCTTAGAGACATGTTATGTTCACCACGAAAAACAAACAAACAAAAAAAAAAAAACAAAAAAAACCCAAAACAAAACGAAAAGCAAAATAACAGGTTTAAGAAAAAGTCTAACTATAAATGACTAAGACAGGCTTATAAAACTTAAATGTCACAAATAATCCTGAATTATTGTTGTTATAGCTTTGCATTATCTGTAGCATAATTTGAAATAGGCTATATGAAAAAAAAAAAAAAAAAAGTAGTTTTCTTACTAATAATTGTATGAATAACACTAAAATGATACAGTCACATCCACCACGAACAATAAAAAAATAAACAAATTATTAAATGAAGACTAAAAAAATTGTCCATATTTAGTAAAACTTAAGTTAAGGCCTTTATTCCACCATAACTCAGTGTTCTAAACATCATTTAGTTCAGGGGTTTCAAACTGGCGACCAGGGGGCTAAATGCGGCCCCTGATATGATTTTATGTGGCCCCCAAAATGATTTCTGACTAGTATTGATTGTGCCCGCCAATAAATTGCACATAAAAATTAACCAAATTTGTGTTTTAGCATACTGTGTTGATCATACTGTTACAACCCTAAAACGTAAAATTCACAGGGGATACAGTAAATTAAATAATATTTTTTTCCAACATTTTTCTGGAAAGGACAGTCTGACCCTAGTTACCCACTTTATTCACTTTTTCTTCAATTACATGGATACCTAAGTAATACAAACAATATAAAATGATTGCTATTTTTTTTTTTTTTTTTTTTTTTTTTTTTTTTTTTTTTTTTTTTTTTTTTTTTTTTTTTTTTTTTTTTTTTTTTTTTTTTTTTTTTTTTTTTTTTTTTTTTTTTTTTTATGATTAACTTCATTTTTTTCTTTCAAAATTACATATGAAAATACACTAAATAAAAAAAAAAAAAAAAAAAAAAAAAAAAAAAAAAAAAAAAAAAAAAAAAAAAAAAAAAAAAAAAAAAAAAAAAAAAAAAATACCGAAAGTAAAATGTTCTGTTTATCGCCAATAAGCTGACATCAAATATTTTGTTTTCATAAATAGTGTTGTCTGTAGTTCATGATCCACATGTCTCTGTCTCCAACATCACATTTGACATGTCTGTCTATAACTGAGTCAGAGCTGTATGTTTAAAATGCAGCCCTTGAACCCACTCTGGAGCTTTAGATATTTAAGTTCTAATTGTGTTAAGGGCCCCAACATGGCCTTCAATTATCTTGACTTTGGAGGCACTGTAAGACAAAGCACCATTTTTACAGCATAATGATCATAAGTAATCCCTCTAATACCTATTGGATTTACACACAGCACTTTCTTCAATACTGTAGTTAAATAACACTCTTTTATATTTATATTTTCAAGCATCCCCAGATAAATCCCTTCTAAATTTCTGGGAATCCAATGAGAGTCTTGTCTCCAGCGACTGAAGTAAATTATTCATAATTCATAAAGTTGTAAATATTATGTGTAGTTTACGTTTTTGTGTGGGTTTATAATTCAAGTAATATATTTAGTCTGACACAGAGGTCAGTGTATATCTCTTATGTGGTTTATTCAAATGAAAAAAGCAGTTGAGGATTTCAGTCGGTCCAAATGTGATTGTGTGAAAAGCTGCTGGCCATCTGACCGAATTATTATTTTCATCAAAATAAATCCACAATCTCCGCATAGACACAATAATACTTTACTGTAATATTTGTGTAGTAGTAATAATACAGTAGATCCAAATGGCCTTTTCCTGTTTGTCTTAAAGGAATGAAATTGGTTGCACAGTAAAGTCAGGGCCGCTTTTCCCTCTGAGCCAATGAAAAGGCTTCTTAGTTCAGCGACGGGGCCATAAATAAATAATAAAAGGGCTGGGGTTGCGTGACAAGAAGTGATTTAGCCTCTCTCGACTTCTCCGCTGCAGAGGAGGGGCTGAAAATGTCAGTGCCGACGCCTCTGCCACTGCTGCATGGGGCTGATGGTCACAGAGTGCTGGTGCAAGGAGGAAAAAAGAGGAAAAAAAAAGCTAAATGGGAAGTGGTCTGGTGTGAATCCTGAGGAAGAACAGCGAGGAGAAATGGAAATAGAAGAGAAAGAGGGCAGAGAGAGAAGGAGGGATGGGCAAAGAAGATAAGGGGGGTGTTTTTTGGGAAGTGTCTGAACGCATTACTTTATTAAGAGACTCGGGGCCTGTCCTGTAGACAAGACAGAGAGCGTCCTCTACTGCTGAAGGGACATATACAAACTGAACAATATAGACAAACAATGTAAAAACAGAACACAAAATCTGCACAATAATAGTAATTTGGTTTAAAGCTGCCTAAATCTATTACAAAATTGTAATATAAAATTACAATTGTAATAAAAATACTTAAAAATTGTACTACTACTACTACTATACTACTACTACTACTACTACTATACTAAAAATAATGACAATAGTAACACAACTTTGACATGATGATAATAAGGGAAAAAACACAATTTAAATTGTGTTAATATTTTTTGTGGAAACATTTTGATTATTTTAATGCAATGAGTTAATTGTAATGAGTCTATTAACACAGCATACACAGACGTCTGTAAACTTTAAATTACCCAGACGTATGAGTTTTTTACAGACATTCGCACAGGAATATTCGATGTCTGTGATTTTCTTGTTTTTACAGACTTTTCGGAAATGGTGACAGATAGTTTATGGATATGACCTTTTACTTCATTCATGATTCGTTCAAACGTTTCTTGTGTTTTCGGTTTGTTTTAAAGTAAATCAGCTGACCTGAGCTGCGGCAGAAAATGTAGACTTTACAAACATTTTTACAGACCTGGACAATTCACACGGGAGTAGAAACTGGACGACGTTTATCATTATTACATTTTACATGCGGTCCTGAGGTAAATATTAGGCCGTGCGAATAGGACTTAAGCTACACATCTACACAGGAATGACATACAAATATCAGAGACTATAATGTTTTTTTAAACCTGGAAGGAGCCATGTTTTTCTTTCACACATGCCTCAGTCCTGTTAGACACCCACAGAATGAGCACACATACAGTAAAGGACTAGCTGCAATTAGATTAATTGAGCAGCACTAAGTGAAGTATGTGGTGCAATGTAGCAGGAGAATTATTCATGTCACTTCTACAGTACAACAGCTGTGTACGTGTACAGGCTTGTGTGTTAGCGGATTGTCTATTATTTTATCAGGCGCGAGTTGGCAGCGAGGAAACGTAGATACAACAAAATGTCAAAAACGTATAAGCGTGTTTTCACACCAACATGTTTTTTTTTTTTCACATCACCCGTTACAAAAAGTAAAAAAAAAAATACTCACAAATTTTGGTCTAAGCCATGTGACTGCATTTTTTTTGGTTTAATGGGTAATTCTTAATAACCTACCCCAAGCCCAAACCCAAACCCAACCTAAACTTACCCATTTTAGTAACTTGAAGCCTAAACCATAGTGAAAGTGTACTTATTGTAGTTGTATGTTTTCTTTGGGCACTGTGTTGGATTTGAAGCTACAAAAAAAAAAAAAGCATTTGTCTAGATTAGAAAAAAACCCCAAAAACAAATGTATGCCTGCCTTTAAAAAAACACTCTTGATGAACTATATCTAGGTTTAGTAATAAACATTTCTAACTACCATACCAGTTTATGCTATACTTCACAAACTGCGTATTTGTGTGTGAATTGTTTCTGAAAATCTAAGAATTCTAATTTTTATTTTAATATTCTAATCTAGTTTCTACATCTTAGAGGCAAACAAACAAACAAACAAACAAACAACAAACAAACAAACAAACAAGCTAACTAACTAACTAACTAACTAACTAACAACAAAATTGTCCACATTGGAGCTAACAAAAAATTGCTTTAATTAAAAAATATATTTTTTACACTCATTCACTCAACATTACAAGACAAACTTATAGTCGGGGAGCCAAAGTCTGAAAAAAAGAGGGACCTGTCACGGCCTGCCGTACTTTTTATTTGTCATTTTTTTGTTAGCTGTGACCCTAAGGGTCAATAATTAGAGGGTCTGCTCGGGCGGAAATATCGCGAAAAAAAATTATGGCTATTTTAATGTAAACATCTTGAATTTTTTGATAAAAAATTTTGAAAAATGAAAAATATCCTGTATTTCTTACTGGATTGGGTTAGCTGTCAATAAATACATTCCTCATGCACAAAACACATGTAGTAATAAAATTCAGTGAAAAAATAAATCTAAAAAAACATTTCTATATTTTTTTCTTAATTAAATCCCAAAAAATGTGTGTTTTTTACACGTTTTTCACACATTTTCATCTTTACTTTGTTGGCAATAAACTTTCTCTTCAATTTTTGACATTAAGCAATATATCATTCTTTTCAGCAAAAAGTAAACTTATTCCACTGAAAAAATTATGAAAATCCAGTCAAAATTAAAGGAACTGTGATGATTTGACTGTTAGTGCGCCATCAGCAGGTTCAGAATCCCAATGGAATCCTATGGGAAACTCTCACAGAACGAAAGACTGACATCAGAGCCTATAAGTCTGTTTAATTTTAAATTAACTCTGTTTTTTCAAAGGAAATATATCACACAAGAAATAAAATACAAACAATTTGCTTTATTATATAAATATTATATAAATTTAGAACTATTAATAGAAACAGTGCTTAGAGTATGAATGTGCTTGTGAAGTGGGATGATTAGGTTGGTACATGGCAGATACTTCTCACCACCTGAGGATCCAGCAACAAGGTTGTTTACCAAATAAACAAATAATAATAAAATAATAATATTACATACTTGATCTACTGTCATGACTATGTCTTCAAGTGCAGTTCAGTCCTTGAACATCTGTTGGTTCTCGGTCACAGACAATGACACACTTCACATTGACTCTTACACAGGAGCTTTCTCAGACACACATGCTTTTCTTGCAGTGGCAGTATTGGCTGAGTTCAGGGTTTAGCCTCTTTCAGCATCATGATTAGCATCATTCTGACATCTACAAGTTATCTCCCAAAATCAGTGGCAGCTGGGTCATATGTGCCGCTTGTATATGTCCAGCTGATGCAGAGCTCGGAGAAGGTGAAATAAGAAGACATCTTCAGTAGATGGAAGGACACATGTCTCTTTGATGCTCATAAACAGTTGGGCTAGCAGTGCATCCAGTGTGCCACCAAAATCACTTCTGTCATAAAGTGACACCAAGTACTTCCTCGCTGATGTAATGAACTCCTCTCTAACATCAAGTCTTTCCTCAGGATCACCAAACCTGCACAGTGGCAGAAGGTCTGTCAGGTGTTTCATAGCGGTTGTGTAGGCTCTTCTTTTGCCTCTTCTGTACAGATGGCTCTTTGTATCAGATCTTGTAAGTACAGTTTATAGACACTGAGGAGAATGAACGTAAGATTGGCAGCTGCAACATACTTCCCTGCCAGAGCTTCTGTGATGAATGAACAGGTAGGAAGATATCCATCCTCCAACCCACAACTCCTGCAGCTCATTCATGTGAGAGATGTAGTGTATGCACACAGGGGCGTAGCACCAAATTCTAGGCCCTGGCACAAACTTTGCTGATGGGCCCCAGTGCAAGAGTTATTGATTTTTTTAATCCATTTATAGACCTTTGAAATCTATAGGGAGCATTTGCAGTGGCCCATTGCAAGCCAGCCTCTTTTTTCAGTGCGGTTCAAGTGTGTCACAGTTACTTCAGCAGTGGCGGATATTTTAAAATACAGGACCAAAGACAGGTGAAGGAGGGGGTTCAAAGACAGGTGAAGGAGGGGGTTCTTCGGTGTTTGACCAGAATTTTTTTTTAAGTTTTGGTGCATTTTACAGGTTTCTTGTAGCTGGATGAAGTGATCGAAGGCTGATTTAGAATTCCCCGTTGGGGGCAAGGGCTGCCATTGGAGCCTCTCTTCTGAGCGAATCAGGTTCCAGGTGCATCTAGTCAGTTGCACCAATCACAACCAGATCACAGATCAGCAGTGCGTTTTGACATAACATCCCTATCTCTGCTTTTATTTTGTAATAATTGTAGGAGGGATGAAAAAAAAAAACAAAGATGTGTTTAATATCCTTAATTTCACAATGTTTTACTGATCCCAGCATATATTCGTTGATGTTTTTCCTTCTCTCGCTGCAGCCCCTTTCCTTACACTCCATTCTCACAACAGCCAATAACGCCATATTGTAACACACAGTCCCTTTCTGACTGGATTTACCTTACACCTTTTTATGCGTTCACAAGCATAGATTAAATAGACAGATCTCAGTAAAAAACATAGCAATGATGAGCGGCACGGTGGCTGAGCGGTTAGCGCTCTTGCCTCACAGCAAGAAGGTCGCGGGTTCGATTCCCGCACGGGCCGGGCCTTTCTGTGTGGAGTTTGCATGTTTCTCCGGGCACTCCGGTTTCCCCCACCAACCAATAACATGCATGTTAGGGTAATATCCTCCAGCTACGGTAGTCCTGACCAAGCCTAGCAACAACATCTGGAGATGGGTCCCGAGCGCTACATTGCGGCGATCACTGCTCCTGAGGGAGATGCTGCAGAAGCATTGAAGGATGGGTCAAATGCAGAGGACAAATTTCCCTATGGGGACAATAAAGTGTACCTTAACCTTAACCTTAACCTTAACCTGATCCTCTCACATAAGCAATCATTCTCTCTCTCTCTCTCAGCGCTGTCATTTAGACTCAAGTTTGGTGATTTGGGCTTGGTCACTCGAAGCCGATGTGCTGCTCTGTCCTCTGCCCTGTGGATCATTCTTTAATCCACAAAAAGCAGCGCGAGAAATAAATGTCAGAAACAATATGAGAGAAACGTGAATATTGAGGTGATTGCACCTCAACGGGACAAGAGACATATATAGTTACAATCTGCACTGCTCCTGCTTGTAGCGCCCGGTGCCACGAGAGCTGCGCTGAGAGAACAGGACAAACCTGAGGCTCTGTGGGGCTTTACGTAGCCTACTGAATGGATTCTGTTAATTGTGGGAGGAAAGGGTGCCAGTGTGCGCCAGAATTCTGTTGCGGTGGAAAAGAAACAGAATGAACGCTGGACATGTGCTTCTGTAGTGGCATTTGCAGTATGCACGTGTAAATGGCGTTCATGCACAATATGCACACGTAAATGGCATTCATGCACAATATGCATGTGTAAATGGCGTTCATGCACAATATGCACGTGAATGTGGGGTCGTGCAGAATGACTTAATGTGTTAATTAAAAACCTAAATTTTCCATCACCCCTCTGTTGCACCCTGCATATGCATGTATGCATACATGCATGCATGACATTACATTATACATGTATGTATGTACTGTATGCATGTATGTATGTATGTATCTATGCATGTATGCATGTATGTGTTTAGGACAGAGCGTGGCATTGAACAGACATAAATATCCACACTGATGTGAACCCTAACCCTAATTTCCATTCTTTAGACTGTCTGACCAAAATGTTTTAATTAAATATAGAACATATTTTACAAAATAGTCTTAAAGTTGAGTAACTAACATTGTGTTTCCACTAAAAAGTCTATGATAAATGTAGCAGTCTGTGAAAAAATGAGACCACTGTGTACTGTCTGAACTGAATAATAAAGAGCTGAAAGCAGCTCTCTGATTGCTGAGCTTAGCTGGTCTTCTCCAGTTTCACTTTGTCTGTAAAAAGACGATTAATGACCATAATTGCAACCAAAATGAATACATGTGGATATTAACCATCTGTCAAGCATTTATGAGAGGAAGAAGTCAGATTTAAAACCTTAATTATGTTTGCTGTGAGAAAATCAGCTACCCCACCTTAGATGCATTTTGGTTCAACAGACTAACGCCTCCCGTACAGTGACTGTGAGGTGAGTTTGGTTTGGGACACGTGCAAGTTTCTTGTGAAGTGCCTTGTACACCAGCTCCAGTCCACTGTGGTCTGGAATTGCCCAAAGACACGCAGATACATGTGGACTCCCATGAGAATGCTTGTCTTATGACTTGAAAGTCATATCAGACAGAATTTGGTGCTACGCCCCTGTGTGCATGTACTACATCTCTCACATGAATGGGCTACAGGAGTTGTGGGTTAAGAGGATTCCTACCTGTTCATTTCATCACAGAAGCTGTGGCAGAGAAGTATGATGTTGCAGCTGCCAATCTTACATCCGTTCTCCTTAGTGCCAATATACTGTACTCACAAGATGTGATACAAAGAGCTATCTGTACAAAAGAGGCAAAAGAAGAGCCTACACAACCACTAAACACCTGACAGACCTTCTGCCACTGTGCAGGTTTGGTGATCCTGAGGAAAGACTTGATGTTAGAGAACAGGTCATAACACCAGTGAGGACATACTTGGAGTCACTCTATGACAGTGATTTTGGTGGCACACTGGATGCACTGTGAGCCCAGTTATTTGTGAGCATCAAAGAAGACATGTGTCTTCCACCTACTGAAGATGTCTTCTTATTACACCTTCTCCGAGCTCTGCATCAGCTGGACATATACAAGCGGCACATATGACCCAGCTGCCACTGATTTTGGGAGATAACTTGTAGATGTCAGAATGATGCTAATCATGATGCTGAAAGAGGCTAAACCCCTGAACTCAGCCAATACTGCCACTGCAAGAAAAGCATGTGTGTCTGAGAAAGCTCCTGTGTAAGAGTCAATGTGAAGTGTGTCATTGTCTGTGACCGAGAACCAACAGATGTTCAAGGACTGAACTGCACTTGAAGACATAGCCATGAAGTAGATCAAGTATGTAATATTATTATTTTATTATTTATTTTGTTTATTTGGTAAACAACCTTGTTGCTGGATCCTCAGGTGGTGAGAAGTATCTGCCATGTACCAACCTAATCATCCCACTTCACAAGCACATTCATACTCTAAGCACTGTTTCTATTAATAGTTCTAAATTTATATAATATTTATATAATAAAGCAAATTGTTTGTATTTTATTTCTTGTGTGATATATTTCCTTTGAAAAAACAGAGTTAATTTAAAATTAAACAGACTTATAGGCTCTGATGTCAGTCT
>CM076396.1:21219745-21310156 GCA_038363315.1 Mugilogobius chulae | reverse complement strand
CATAACAGGCTTTGTTTTAAGCAGCAGGAGATGGTTTGGTGTGAGCGGTTCTACATCATTTTTGTCACTTGTTACTGTAGTGATGGGCCTGTCATTCATTATTGCTTCTACTTCACAGAGCATTGTTTGCAGAGCCTCATCATCTATAGTTTGTTCTTTTGTAATAGAGCACAATATCCTCTTTAGTGTCCGGATAAGTCTCTCCCATACACCACCATGATGAGCTCCAGCTGCCGGATTAAATATCCAGTTTATGCCTTTGTTCAGAAGTGTTTCACTGATTTTGTCATGATTTAATTCTTCCAGTGATTTTTTCAGTTCCTTATCTGCACCAACCAGGTTTGTGCCTTGATCTGATCTGATACTCAGTACAGTTCCTCTGCGACATATAAATCTTCTGATGGCATTTATACATGAGCTTGTGTCTAGGCTACTGGCTACTTCCAAATGCACTGCTCGAGTGTTTAAGCAAGTGAAGATCACACCCCATCTTTTTACAGTAGATCGACCACGTTTAGTTTCAAATGGTCCGAAATAGTCCATTCCTACTGTGCTGAAAGGTGGCATGTCTGGCAACACTCGATCCTGTGGAAGATCTGCCATCTTCTGCTCTCCAGCTGCAGACTGCATTCGCCGGCAATAAACACAGTGCTTGATGATGTTACGAGCAGCAGCATTAGCAGAAGACATCCAGTACTTTTGATGTAACTTTGACAGCATATGGTTTCGACCAGTATGACCAATTTGCTCATGAATGCTTTTCAGTATCAGTTTAGAAATGTAAGATCTTTTAGGCACAATGATTGGATTTTTTATTTCTGTGGGCATAGACAGTTTGTTGATCCTGCCACCTACTCTTAATAGACCCTCTTGGTCCAGTTTAGGATCCATTTTGTAGATCGGACTGTTCTTAGGGCAGCACTTTTCTTGTTCAATGAGGCCGATTTCTTGTTTGTAATAATGTCTTTGTTCATGTGCAATAATACTCTTTTCAGCATTTTCAATATCTTTCACTGTCAACTTCTTCTCATTTTCACAAATTTTTACATCTTTTTCTCTTGTCTTTTTGAGAAGTAGTCCCTTAAACTTCAGCATCCATGCAACACATCTTTTCAGTTTATTCCAGTCTGAAAAATACTCTATTAGTTTGCTGGTGGGACTTTTTTCTACAATGTTGACAGTGTTCACAAAGAAATCTTTTTGACCTCTGGGTCATCATTTGACACAGGATATTTCAGTGCTTCTGGAATAGGTGGCCATTGTGTTTCATCTTGTGACAAGAAATCAGGTCCATTAATCCATCTTTTAGATTTCAGAAAAGCCTCAATGCTTAAGCCACGTGAGGCATCATCTGCAGGATTGTGTCTTGAATCCACATATCTCCACTGATCCACAGAAGACAATGCTTGGATTACTGAGACACGATTTGCAACAAAGGTTTGAAATCTTCGTGACTGATTTCGAATGTATTTTAATACAGATTGACTGTCTGTCCAGTAAATAGATTCTTTTAAGTCCTTTTTAGCTCTGTTTTTAACATACGATCAACACGAGCTGCAAGAGTGGCAGCAGTGAGCTCAAGTCTGGGTATTGTCATCTTTTTTAGAGGTGTTACTCTTGATTTTCCCATGACTAAAACCACATGGATATGTCCTGAGCTATTTGTTAGTCTCAAGTAGCTGGCGGTGCCATATCCCTGCTCACTCGCATCCGAGAAGTGATGTAACTGAGCTGTTACTGTTTTGCCAAAGTTTTTGGTTTTAGGCATCTGTCTGTCTGAAATGTTTTAGTTTTCTAATTCAGACAACCACCTTATATAATGTTGTGACAACTCACTGGGAATGATTGTATCCATCCACACTTTAATTGACAGAGATTTTGCAGAATAAATTTGCTTTAGAACAAATGGTGCTACCAGGCCCAGGGGTCGTAGACAGAGCTTACTGTAGAGAGGACAGCTCTTCTGGTGAGTGCTGTGGTTTTGACAGAAATCTGAAATCCAAATGTATCATTTTCAATATTCCATGTCATACCCGGGCTCTTTCAACTGGTAGTTTGTCTCTGTCCAAGTCAAGTTCTTTGATCTGTTTAGCTTTGTTTTCTTCTGAAACAGTAGATAAAAACAAACGACTATTACTGATCCATTTAGTCAGTTTGAATCCACCTTCTGCACACAGCTGAGTCAACTCTTTGACTAGATGAATGGCTGATTTCTCTGTGGGAACAGATTTGAGACAGTCATCCACGTAGAAGTTTGATTTGATAGTTTCGACTGCTGTAGCTGAATAGCTTGCTTGTTGTCGTCTGCTGTCTTTTTCAGTGCAAAATTGGCGCAGCTTGGTGAGGAGACGGCGCCGAATAAGTGCACTTTCATCCTGTACTGCTGCAGTGGTTGGCTCACATCTCCATTTGGCCACCACAAAAATCTGAGCAGATTTGAGTCTTCTTCATTGACTCTCACCTGTGAAACATTCCTTCAATATCTGCCATAACAGCAACTTGTTCCTGTCGAAATCTGAGCAATACACCAAGCAGTGAGTTGGTTAAGTCAGGACCCTGTAGCAGTTCTTTATTGAGGGATGTGCCCTGAAATGAGGAAGTACAATCAAACACAACTCTGAGTGTCTTTTTACGTCTGTGGTATACACCGTGGTGGGGTATATACCACACTTTGCCATTTTTATGTGGAGATCTTTTGATGGCACCTTCTCAGCATAATCTTTAGCTATAATGTCCTCCATAAATGATTTGTACTCCTCAGCAAAACTGTTGTTGTGTTTAAACTTTTTGGCCAGATATTGAGCTCTTGTTCAGCAAGGTGATAGTTGTTTGGCATTACAATGTCTTTACTGCGTAGTGGTAAAGGTAAGTATAGTGATTGTCTTTTAACGTGGCTTCTTGTGACATCATATTCATGAACTTTGTGTCCTCGACTGACATTTGTGGCCTTTCTTCATATTCTTTTTCAGGAAAGTCATGACTGTATTGTTGCCTCAAAATAGTCTCTAGACTTTCAATTGAAATGCGGTTGACTGATGCCACAGGTCTACCCTGTCTGTCCACAGCTGCAGAATTGAGAGGCCCATTAACCACCCATCCAAGTAGAGTTCTTACAGCATAGGGACCGTTACCCTGACTGTTATGATTTGCCAGGGTTCCATTGCTTTTGGCACGTCTACTCCAATCAGGAGTTCCACATCCGCATCAATTTCTTTGATTCTTATTGCTCTCAGTAAGGCCATTTGTCAATGTCAGTTTGTGTGAATATGTTTGCTTTTGTCACTGGAATATTTGTCTGAGTATATGTTTTCTCCAGTTCAATAAAGTTATTGCCACTCACATCACCAACTTGTAAACCATTTATTTCATAACTGTTAACTGGTTTTCTTTGTCCCATAGTTTGCAGCAAAACTTTTGTTCTTTTTCCATTAATGTTCAACTGTCTCATTATATTTTCTGTGCAGAATGTGGCCGTACTTCCGGGGTCTAGAAAAGCATACGTCAAGATTGTTTTGTCTCCTTTTGCTGCTTTTAGCTGGACAGGCACAAATTGACAATTTACAGTTACTTCCAGCCCCAATATCACCAATGTTTTCTTCTCCATTGGAAATAATGTGCCACTGACTGCTTGTTTTTGCTGCACATTAGAATTGTCAATTGAGTTGTGTATGTGCAACACGCTAGGATGTCTGCCTTGACAGTATTCACAAGTCATCCTTCTTTTACACATTTTACTCATATGTCCCTTATTTAGACAACCAAAGCAAATGCCATTATTTTTAAGCAGCTCTACTTTCACTTCATGTGTCTGTGCCTTTAATTGTTCACATTGATCCAAAGAATGATTTGTTTTTCCACAAATACAGCACACATTTTTGCAATCATTTATAGACATGACAAAACTACTGCTTTTATTTTTCTGTGGGCGCTGCAGAGGTCTGGAGTCTACTGTCACAGTGGGTTTTGAATATGTTTTTCTAGAGACCTCATGGATTCTCCAAAGAGGGGATCTTGTAAAATACTAGCCTGTCTTTCAATAAAAGCTACCAAATCAGGAAACCCAGCTCTTGTTTTCTTTGTTTCCAAGAGCTCATGTGCCACTGTTCTCCATTTTTCTTTAAGTTTATATGGCAGCTTAGACAGAATCAGTTTAAGATTTGATGGTAGATTTAATTCTTGCATTGCTTTCAATTGCCCCATTGTGTTGCAGCATCCCCTCAAATAAAGTGCATATGCATGCAGTGCATTTCCATCATCAGTTTTGATATTGCTCCAGCTGAGAGCCTTTTCCATATATGCATTTGCAATTTTGATTTCATCTCCAAAATGTGCTTTGAGAAGTTTTTGTGCCTCACTGTAGCCCATATTTGCATCCATGTGAAAACAGCTCCTTACAAGCTCTCTTGCTTGGCCACTTGTATACTGTTCCAGATAATAAAGTCTGTCATCATCATTATTCGTTTTATTCTCAATGCCATGTTTGAATGCTCTTATAAATGTTTGAAACTGTAATGGATTGCCATCAAACACTTGTATTGTCTGGAGGGGAGTGAGGACTGTTGCTGCTGTGACATTAAGAGACTTGTGATGTCATTTTGTTTTGAATAACAGTGAGCAACTCTCTGGAAAGAGACGATTTGGCAGTGCTTGTGCTTATGTCACTTTCAGAATCACTTACATTGTCAGGTGGGGCTTTAACATGTACAGGTGTTGAATCAGATTTGTACCTTTTTGTTGAAACCACATTGACTGGTTGATTTACAAAGCGCTGAAGAGGAGTCTTGGGTATTGTACCTATGTCAGGATACTTTACAGATGAGGTTTCAGAAATACCCATAGACACATTATATTCTTTGACACTTGTGACTTTTTGATCATGTTTGCTTTCACTCAGTGCTTTGTGTGACATTGCATTTTCAGGGCTTTGAGTAAAACTGTCCAGAACTTTTAACTTTGCATCAGATGCAGCAATATCAGCTGCCAACTCCATTGTCTCCAGTTTAGCATTTATTTGGCCTTTTCCACTTCCATTGCATGTTTTTTTGTTAACACAGCCATCCGAGCCTCCATAGCTGCTTTTCAGAGGCTACTCTCAAGCGCTCTCTTGAGGCACTGGAGCTTTGTGATTTTCCAGATTTTGAACTTGCTTTAGATTTAACAGAGGAACCATTTGATGATGTATTTGAGACACTGTCCTCTGGTTCAACTTGGTTTTGTGAATCTGGACATTCAATCCACGTTTCAACTTCCACAATAAATGCATTGAATACTTCAATTTTGGTTCATACCAATCAATTGATTCGTTTTCCTGTATTTCTAGAGGTAAAAGTCTTTGCACTGCTTCATGACAGCTTTTAAACTCCTTTAATGCTTCTTTGAACTGCTCATAACAACTGGTGACACATAAAACATTTGAGGGTCAGAAAGAAGGGCTTTAATTTCATTCATTTTTCTTGTACATGCACCCAGCCTTCCTCTTCGACTGGCACTAAGCCTTTTGAGGTCATTTTTATTTTCAAGCTCATTTTCATTTTCAAGCTCATTTTCATTTTCAAGCTCATTTTTTTCCTCAGCGTCTTTGTCATTGCTTTGAGCCTCTTCCTCCTCCTGTCCTTGTTCCTGTTGCTCCGTGTCCTCCATTGTTACAGCGTTTTGCACTTTGATTGATTGTTACTCACACGGCATGCAAGCCTCCGTGCGCCGTGCGCCTTCCGCAGCGCGTGCCTTTGATCCATTCATATAAATCTGCCTCCGCGGCGCGTAGCGTCTTTGCTCCATTCAGCGCAGGTCCAGATTCCAGCGTAGCCAGGTTTTGACTTTGATATGGCTTCTATTTTTATTTGCTGAAAGACAAATAGCCATCCTTTGGGTGTTCGTTTCTTGACTCACACATCACAAATTTACAAAAACTCACGTAGTCCGTTGTGCGTTTAATTATTTTATTTTCTTTTCTGGAGCAAGTTGAGTTGTGTCGTTTGCAGTGCGCGGTCAAAGACCGTGTCGGTCACCCTCCAACAGGGAACAATAGCCGTCTCCCCACGCACCTGTATCCCCCAATTAATCTACATTTTTTGACCCAACCCCTTCCGCTTGTCTCAATACGTCATATATAATAAATAAATAAATAAATAAATAAGCTTAGACTTAAATATATAGCAATAATTAGAAATAATCAAATTCATAAACATCATTTTAATTAATAGATTTAAAGAAGAATAAATTGGATGAAATAATTTTATCATAAATAAAGATTAAACTAAAATATGGCTCTAACACTGCCTACACTGGGAGTACGAGACAGGTTAGGCAGGTATTTGGATTAGTTACAATATTTCACAGTGGTTTGTATTTTCAAGGTACTCAAAATGCTTTACACCAACGAGTCAATCCCCCATTCACACACAATTTTAATTGTAGGTTAAGCATCTGGCCCAAAGACACCATGACCTAATAATGTTTTTGTTTTTTTGAATCATTTTCTAAGTCCTGCAGAATAGTCTGCAAAATAGTTCCAAACCACACTTCATAGTCAGTGTAAACTAAGCATATTGAATATCAGCAGTGAGTGGCAAAAATGTATTAATGGTGAGAAAGCATGTTTTTTAAAAGCTCAAAAGACAACTAAAAGCGAAAATGCGAACTATAAAATGTTGAGTTTGTATCTGAAAACAAACAAAAAAAACAACAACAAAAAACAACAGGTATTAAAAAAACAAAAAGACAACACAAACTTTGGGATCACTGTAGAACTCACTATATTTCACAAAATAAATAAAAACATGTCCATTTGATAAGAAAATAGTTTGTTGTGCAGCAGTTGAAATGTTCTAAATCTCCAACAGCTTGGAGCAAACAAATTAAATAAGCTCAGCACAGTCGTCAACACTATGGGCCTGATTTATCAAGCTAGGTGCTAAATTGCAGGTGCAAACTGAAAAGAAAAGCATTTTATGCATAATATTGGAAGATGTATATTACATAATACACAAAAGAGATATGTGCCACTTCAAATTTTGCATCTTTAGTGTCTGTATAAAGTTTTTGCTCCCACTAACCTGTTTTGCACATGAGCAAATGCTTGATAAATCTGGCCTTATATCTTTTCTTTAAAGGAGCCCTAGCCTCTCAAAATTACCCCGGGCTCACACTGCCTCCAGTCCAACTCCGGTGCAGTCACCGGACCGGTCCAGCTACGGTGGGTGACTCACATTAGCTACGGTGGTCTGCAGTACTGCTGCAGCCACAGGCTCTGCTGCCGACCTCGCGAGACCCCGAACTCACGGAGGTTCACGCTCAACGTGGGAGATTACACGACCGCTGCTGAGCACTTTTTTTTCTCTCTCTCTCTCTTTCGCTGAGCACATGTATGTAAACAAAGAGCATGCGCCAAGTTTTGGGCTTGTTTCACGTTAGTTGATTTTCTGTTGGGATTTTTCACCGCACAATGGGTGAGTACGGAGGTTTATTTACATTTTATGTGTTACGTAAACGTGTAAATGTCGTATTTTGTATTATTAGCGGTAACGTAAAGATTTTATTTTGAAAACTACCGGATTCACTTCACCCACGCTCGCTTGGTTTCCTGTTTATCGTGTCTTGTTTTCACAACTTCATCAAAAAGGCTCCGGTGCGCTCCGGCCAAAATTTGAAACAAACGAAACGGATTCGGAGCGCGGATTGGCCGTACCGGAGACACCGGACTGGACTGTACGCCGTGTGAGCCACTCTCGGACTTTTCAAGTTAAGTAAAGACTCCGGTGACTGCACCGGAGTTGGACTGGATGTAGTGTGAGCCCGGGGTTAGGCCTACCTCTTGAAAGTTTGACAATGTCACAAACAAGCAAAGAAACATATTGATTTCAACAACTATGCAAACATTTTATTTGAGTTCTAGAGATTTGAGCAAAAGAAATTCAGTCACTGCAGACTTGAGAAAAAAACGGTGCAAAAGAAAGCGCATGATCTTTATCAAGTGATAGTTGGGTCAGATTGAAAAAGAATATAACAAGCTGCTAACCTATTTCATCCACTTTAAACATTGTCTCCTGAGTAAAAAAGTGGCCTCATGAACAGCCATAATCTAATCACACTGCTCTGATGATGTATTTTCAGTTGTTTATCCTTGGCATTGTGTGATAAAAGGGAAAGAAACATCTCGCTGTGAGGCTGTTGTCCAAAGCGCCTCCTCGGACAGATGGGAGCTAAATTGGTATTCAGTCAGTCTTGGAGCTGCGTCCCATCTGTTAAGAAGGCAGGTTGAGACTGTGGTGGATGGAGAATAGAGCGCCGCGAGCTCTGATCAGTGCTGAGGGCTTATGGAAAGCAGAAACAACAACATGCATGCATTCAGAAGGGTATTGGTAAAACTTTTTCCAGAGTTTAGTGTAGTTATTCTGTTTTGTTGTAAAGTTAGGGCTCCTTTATTAGGACTTAATTATTTGAAATGTTTTGTTGTCAAATCGAATATGTGAATAAAAAACATAAGCTATCATTCATTGTCATGTCATGTTTTGTTTTTAAAAGGAACGAAATAATGTTTTCGATCTTATAATCAAAAAAAAAACAAAAAAAAAAAAAAAAAAAAAAAAAAAAAGACAAAAAAGCAAGGATAGACGAACGAAACGAGGAAAATGAAAACGCATTCCTGTTCTAGACAAACAAAAAAAAACAAGAAAAAATGTTGTCGACGAAAAACTACTGACGCTCTGTAACCAGATCAACGGAACTGGCGGCTGTTGCGTGCGTCCACGACTGACCCACCCCAGCGCCACACGACTCCATCACCCAGATGGCGCCGTAAATCAGAATTTGTAAATAACATTTTACGTCAATGTTTTTTTTTTTTTTTTTTTTTTTTTTTTTTTTTTTTTTTTTTTAAAGGTGCACAATGCACAGTTTCTGTTTCTTAACATGGATTACCGATGGCATGCATGAAAAATGACCTCTTTCACATTAAGTAAACAGGTTAAAAAAAAGTTGGAGCAAAAGAAACACGGATTAAAGAAATACAGAATAGACTGAATTCATGTCATACTTTAGACAGCCCAGAAGAAAACGTAGGCAACGAAATGTGAAAAACGTAGGATGAGCACGTTTTCACAGCTTTTCTTTGTAAACATCAAAAAAAACTAAAAAAAATCCCTAAACACTTACCAATTTAAGGAACTTGAAATTCTCCGATAGACTCAAAGAAAATGTCACCACATGGCTTCATCCAAAATTTGTGTTTTTTTACGCTTTGGTTTTTCGTAGCATATTTACGTATAAAGTGGTGAACACATGCTCATCATACATTTTTTTGTATATCTACATTTTCTTCTGAGACTGTTTGGACTTTAGAACATAAAAAAGCTGTAACACCGGTGATGGACCTCAATAAGAAAGTTTCATTGTGTATTTTTTAAAATTCTAAAACTCGATTCAGGTTGATTTATAGAGTTTGGGACGTGATGTCAAAAATAAAGGTTACCATGGAAATATGGCAAAAGTTCCATGATTGTGGCATATTTGCTAAGCTTTCGTAGAAAAGAAGGCAGCCAAAACAATACATAGAAAGGAGCCAAGACAATATAACAACAGAAAACAAAACAACTGTGGAACAACCCATTAAACTGCTGGTCTATCACTCTGCTGTGTCAGAATATGCTTTAATATACAGTATGTTACTTTTGTATTTAGCCATATAAAATTTCTATTGGATTAACATAAGGTCAACTGAAAATTATACTGATGTGTAATCAGTTCCCTAGCTCTAAATCATTCAAAGTATCAAACACGTTTCTATATTTATTTTACAATATTTGTAACTGTGATTAAAATTAGATTCATAGCATTGTCTTGTTTTAAAACTGAAGCAAGAATTCTACACTTTGATTCATGATTCAGGTCTTCCAATAGGTCAGAGTTTCTGCAGTTTATCAAATCTAGGTTTTATCAACACCATGAGCCCAAAGGTGACTGCCTGAGCAACCTGAAAGACAATGTTTTTTCTTCCCTGATGGCAGGAAGATCTAAGGTGCCGGGATTCATGAGCTCACATTCTGAAAAGTAGTTCAGTATTAAAATTTTCATAAAGGGATTGAAGCCCAGATCTTTACCCTTTTGAGAATCTTTGTAGAGTCATCCTCTTCCATCATCAACACTCTATTTTGATGAAAAGCTGAATAGAAGTCAAATTTGACATGGCAAAAGACAATTAGCTCATGTTTTTGTGAGTTCTTTTATTTATTTTTTGTCAGAATTCTATTTCAGTCAGTTGTACTTGAGAACCACTTGCCTCTTTCCCCAATTACAACCTAATTCCAAATCTCTGGGACACTACTTTACATGGACTAATTGATCTGGTGTGCAGTGTTCTAGATAAATTCATGAAGACAGATGTGAAGGGTTCAACTGTGGTACCAGCTCCTGATTTGCATACTCTTGTCAGTCATTAGGACATGCACATACTCCCACAGTCTCTCTACAAACAGAGACACCACTGCTCGCTGTAGTATTCCTCCAACACCAGCCTTATCACATCGCCAAACACGACTCTGCCTCTTGTTGCATTCGCTCAAGTGGATCTATTTTATTTTCAGTATTGCTTATGAGAAATGCTTCTATTCAGACTAAAGGATTGGTCTCTAATTTGTGCATCGCTTTACATTTTTTTCCTGCAATTCTCTAAATTAATTTGCCTTTTACTGCCTTGCATGAATAAGCAAGGAGTTTGAGCCAGAAAGCGTTTGGCTTTGAGTACATTAAGCTTATTATGAGCAAGCAAGTGCTGGTTCCTGAAAAGCTGCTTGTTGAACCAAGTTAGTGTCATAGTTAATTATTCCTCATTTGGGTATTTATGTCATGGATGGTCACATAATCGCAGAGGGATAATAAGCCCCCGGTTTTCTTGTAGTGATTAAATGGATGAGCAGTTCTCACGTAGCTTCATACATAAAGATATTATACATTTGGAATCTGGTATGCACTTCATTATTTCATGTCAGTTATCTGCTGTACATGAAATGATTCCTATTGCTATTCGAGTAACTGTATTTGTTTAGTTACCTTTTCATTTGATGTTAAGAGTACAGTTACTTTCCTGAACTAAAGTAATATAGTCAATGTGGTGATGATGTGATTATGCTTAAATCCAGCTGTTTTTACACTATAGCATAATGTAACTATTTAGAATACTCACATTGAATTATACAAAAAAACTATTCCAAAACCCATTCCAGTGCAGGTGTTCAGTTTAATGTAACTCAGTTTTTCTACCCAGCTACTTTAAAATGCTAGGACTGGTCGGCCATGGGTGCAAGAGGTGGTGGCTACACGGTGCTCTCTGACTGCAGAAGCTGTAATGGGACGAACACCTGCCACTGGAATTAAATTCAACAGAAAAACTAGTTTTCTCTGAATCATTCATTTGCTGCTACTGTAGGTAATTCTTTTTGATTGACAGCAAACTTACTGGCATTTCTACAAATGAAAATGTGAAAGATTTGCAGCTGTAATATGTGTGATAGTGAGTTGGAATTGTTGCACTCGTTTTACATTTGTGCAGAAATACACGACCATATATAGCATATGTAGAAAAAGGAAAAACATCCATATACTTATTAGCACATCAAAAAAACGCTGTTCTAACCAGTGAATAAGGAGCCAGTTTAGGACGTCTTCAAATGAGGCACTTGTTGTTGTGACTAGATGACTAAGGACTGACTGACGATGCCCAGGACCCAGACCCTTCCCACCTCTATTCAACCTCTATTACACCCTCCCTCCTCCTGAGCCACCCAGTTTACTTCCCTCTCTGGAATTAGCCTATACTCGTCTTACCAGATGAGCCAGTTTCCCTCTGCAAAGGCACTCTGGCTTTGCAGACTTAAACTCTATCTGCAAATGAACCAGCGTCAGTCCTTGTCACATTTATAGTCTGTTCATGTAAGAGTGAACCTATTCTTCACTGTGGTTCTCCTCAAGGTTTTTTTTTTTTTTTTCTTCCTTCTTCCTTTGCTAAAAAGGAGGGTCTAAGGAATTTATTTGCATTTTTGCTGTTGGACAGTCTGCTTCTGCATGATTGACCAATGACATTCATTGTACAGTCATGTGACAGAGGTGACAAAAATATTTAATTGACTTCTGAGCAAAACATAACTCATTCTAGATGAAAGTTGATGAAGTTTATGAAAGTTTATATTCTATCTGAACTGTGCATTGCATGACCTTAAATGAAAAACATGCACATTTTGAAGAGTGGGTCAGTGTTTCAGATCAGCTCCACAACATACTGGGGAATCAGATTTGTTTATTTGCGTGACATACAGTACATGAAACAAACAAGTTGAATTGGTCTTTTAGCTACACTCACCTCACATTACAATTGTTTTTTTTTGTTTCATTCAATGATTCTGCAGAAAGTTGCAAGATTTCCAGTTCCTCGTGATATTTTTTTTAAACATATTTTTCAATGTTTTTTTCCGTTGTAAGCAGCCATGATGGTTTTCATATGGGAGATTATGCATGTCCCTGATTGGCCAATCTGTCAATCACGCTCAATGAAATTCGAAGAGTTTTTCCAAGCAACTTTTGTAATGCTTCTCGCAAGTAACCCAGATTCAATGACAATGTGTCATAACTTTATTATAGATGATGTACCTAATAGGATGATATTGACCTTCAAAATGTTTTAAAATGAACTGCATACAGTAAATGCGTAAAATGCTGTATCTCATTTTGGTTTCTTCTCTTTGTGGAGTCAAACTGATTTTTAATAGCCCTTTATCCAGGCCGTTTCTATATTCATACTCAGGGGATGCAAATATGAATGGCTCCCTGTTGTTGAATGGACATCTTTCTGGGGCTCAGTCGATAACTTTGAACAGAGTGTGAAAAATGATTGCAGATCAATACTGCACCAGACCAGCGTGATCATCTTTCCCCACTGAGAATACACATGCTCTTTGCTTATAGGAAAGAAATATCAAGAGCACAACCGCAGCACTCACAGTTATTACAAAACTGCTACAATAGTGTGTCTGACAGAACAATCTCATGTGACTTATGGGGATTTACAAATGTGGCCACGGATGACCTTTAGGTATCACCACACAGATACAGACTGTTTATACAGCACAGCAATCATGCTTTTGGTCTGTGCATGTTGAGATACTTGATTTGACTTGTGTTGTTTAAGCTGATTCACTGACAAGAGACAATAGGACAATCAATCACTCCTTCACTAGGGTAATTTTACAGTGAGCTGAATAACCAAAACATGTTTTTGGAGTTGGGAGGAAGCCTGAATATCAGAAGAGACACATGTAGAACACGCAAACTCCATCCAGAGAATTGTGAGATGTTACTGTATGGTTGATGTGGGAGTTGAACCCAAAGTCTCTTTATTGGGAAGCCAGAGCTTTAGCCACTCCGCTATCATGCACAAACATGTTTTTTTTTATTATTTTTTGAAGAGCCCAAAATCAGAACAGTCATCTCTGAGAGTTTCCCAAGATTATATTTTTTAGCAAACAGAAAGTTAGAAAATCAAGCAACAAAACAGTCATTGGTCATAACAGTCATACAGAAGCAGGTTGTACAACATTCAAAACAGGCAAATGCACTAATGTCCCAGAGCATCCCCTGTTTCAATGTATTATCATGGAAATGCATATCTATACCACGTCCTGTAAAAAACACTTCTGTCTTGTCAATGACACAGCCACAAGTTGACTTTTACTGTAAAAGCACCTTAAAATGGCACAATGTGTTCTTGGGGACTTATAGACACACATTGGTGAGGCCTCGCAGAAAGTTTTTTTTGGGGTTAATTGTCTGGTTGGTCTTGGTCTCGCTTAAGATTAACATTAGTATTTTATTTATATTCATGAACTGTGCAGAAAATAGAACATGTATTGAAATGATACTCAATTTATGTACATTGCATATAGATATGCATTTTTGCGAGACCTGGTTGTCTGTTCTTAGACACTCCTTCTGGGCACGGCAGTGAGAAAAGAAATAAATTGTGGAGATCCACCCTTATTGACAGACAGACTGTAGAAGCAACGTGTTCTCTTGGATTGCGTGTCTATACCACGCCATGACAAATTGCGTGTCATGACAACGCTTCTGCCTTTTTTTACTTACACGCCCATTCTTTGGCGTGGTATAGACACACTATTTGGTTGAGGACAAACAGAAAATTTTATTTGTGATTAAACGGCTAAGTTTAGGTCCAAAGTTACAAAAATGGGTACGTTTATGGTCTTTACATCTGCCTTAGAAATGAACTGCGGCAGCAACGCGTGAAATACACACGCAAGAAATAGAAATTGCGTTAATACGATATGCTATTTCAAATTGTGTGGTATAGACACACCATATCTGTGAGAACAGGCTGGCAGAAGGGGCCAAGACTGACATGCATCCATTTGCAGATATACTGTAAAGTTTAAGCCTGTAGAGCCAGAGTCTATTGAAAGAGGGAAATAGGCTCATCTGGTAAGATGAAGATCAGTTACTTCAGGAATGGAAGGTTGGCTGGGCTGGTCAGAAAAATGAACAGGGTCCAAAAGATTGGTGTTATATTTTAATCAATCAAACCAAGTGTCAACTCTTTAACTATCACATTACGATAGATAGATGGATGATGGATATGATGGATGGATGGATGGATGGATGGATGGATGATGGATGGATGGATGGATGGATGGATGGATGGATAGATAGATAGATAGATAGATAGATAATAGATGGATGGATGGATGATGGATGTTAGATAGATAGATAGATAAAAAATAGATAGATAGATAGATAAAGAAATAGATAGATAGATAGATAGATAAAGAATAGATAGATAGATAGATAGATAGATAGAAATAGATAGATAGATAAAGAATAGATAGATAGATAGATATGGATAGAAATAGATAGATAGATAGATAGATAGATAGATAGATATGATAGATAAAATAGAAATATAGATAGATAGATAGATAGATAGATAGATAGATAGATAGATAGATAGAAGGATAAACAACATAGAAAGATAGAGTTAAACATAATATGCTGTTTTATTAAGGCAAAAAGTTCTGTCTCCAGTTTAACATTGCCTTTTTGAGCTTCCTGAGTAAAGCATATCAAAAGTAAAGTGTATTTTCCAGTTTTTAGCGCATCAAGGTGACCGCTAGTCAAACTGTCTTCATGTCCAAACTGGGCTTTGTCTCGTACAAATATAAAAATGTGGGAGCAGCAGAAAAAGGTAGAGGGCTTGTTCAGGGCGGGCGGGTGTGGAGGTGTGTGAGAGACTGCTGATGCCAACAACGGAAAGATGCAAATAGATCTGCCAAGTGTTTACACATGGCTAATTCCAACCTGTCAATCAAAGCCAACATTCGTGTAATCAAAGAAGAAAAAACTGCACGAGGAGGATGAGGAAGAGGCACGGGTAAATGTGAGAACAAGGGCATGCAGGGATTTAACAGTGGAGATAATGCGCCGGAACAGCAGCTTACAACTTACATGAGGGAATAGTCAGTATCAAGTGAAGGTAAAAATAGGATTGTTCAAACTTGTCCCAACTCTAATTACAATTGTTACTGCACATGGGAAACTTAGAATGTAGTGCAGCACAAGTTGTGAGTGTTAAAAAAGTTAAAGGTGAACTAACTTTTTCCTTCTAATTTCTAAAAAAGTACATTTTTGTTCTTCCTCAAAAAGTTCACTGTACAAGCAGAATTTTCTGAATAAATCAGACCTCTACATGGTGTCTTCTTCTAATTATTGAACATTTATCTTTTCAAACTTGTATGAAACAGCCACTTTATGACCCCTCGAGATGAGAGCTGAGCTGATTGGCTGTGCAGAGGCTGGTAAAGCTGCTGCACTGTTCTAAAGGTGTGCTACATACAAAAATCCACACACCATCTCATTTGTGATAGAAACGGTGAGTTAAATAGATTTTCCTTTTTCATAGTTTGAAAATTAAGCACACCAGTTTTAAAATATAAATCTTTTTTTCTGGAATGTTGCACAGTATTTAAATATTCAGGTCAACATTGCAAACCCGGAATCTTAGGGTTTTGCTTACATTTTTACATCGATTGATACATTTCAGTTTGGCAGTGTCACACTGCTGATAGTGGCACAGAATAGCTATGGATGGATGCCCAGTGTCTAAACCTGAGCAGACCTTGTGCAGTGGACTGAGTTTGGAGACCTGTTGATGACATGGCACACCTCTGATGATGGTGCTAACCACCTCTGCCTCAGTGAAGAGGTTCTGACTTTGAGTCCTGCATGTTCTGCCCAGTGAACATGCAGGACTCAAATAATGAACCCAGTGTCATTGGGTTCATTATTTTATTCAACCATTACCTCAAAGTGATTTAAGATGTCAAGAATCAAATAAATATTTGTGTTTTGAGAACTGACAGTGCTTTTTCTAGCTATTAAAACAAAAAAAAAAGTCAATTTGTTCTGACATAAATTAGAACAATTTTTGTTTCCTGTGGATAGACTTTGCATTTACGGAATAAACACCCACAGTAGACAAGGACACAATTTGCATTTTCACAGTTCAAAGTCAAACTAAGAAAATTCAGCTGTAGTAGCCCTTGCTTGCTTGTATAAATACACATATCAAATCAAATCTAAAATATGTTTTTATTTAGATTAAAAATATGTTATAAAAAAAAAATAATACAACTTTTTACGTCTCACAAAAAAGTGGGCCAGTAGTTTCACAGCATGTGACCAATGTTGCCAAAATTTTGGGTTGTGCGAAAAATTCCATCTGTTTCAGTTAGTCACTTCTGCTATTAGCGTCTGTTTGATTTCAATTTGTCTAAAACATGTCAAAACCAGAAGTAAACAACAAGATCAGTACAAGCCGAGTCTGAACCAAGACTCAATTACACAAAAACTAAAATGGGATGAACTCAGAACTCAGATATTCCTGAAATTATCTCTGCAAACAAGTAATGCAATTGAAAATTGAAAGATGAGTTAAGGGCCAGATCAGATCTTTGGAGGGTCAATTTTGCCTCGGGCCATGAGTTGAATAGGCCTGATCTAGGGTCAACTACTGTCGGGTCAGGACAAAAAAGTTGCAAGAGCCAGTTTTCCTCCACGAGGCAGTGGGAAGAGCTGCTTTATAAAGTTTTACAAAATATTATAATCTGTCAAATCATAGCTTTTGTGGATTTTGGACAAAAGACAATTATAAACCTCATTAAAACACGCAAATTGTGTGAAAACAGGCCAAATGTTTAGTGAAATCTTAAATATAACCCCATTCACCTGTTATACACACTTAAAGGATTGCAGTTCATTTAAAACACTGAAAGTTTAGTGATATTGAATGTTATTAGAAGTGACTTAATTCCACCTGCTCTGCTCTCTCAGTACAGACCCACTGCAGACTTTGTGGAGCGAGAGGCAGAGAGAGCGTCAGAGCTGCCTGTGAACTCTCAGTACTGATGAGCTGTCAGCGCAGTATTATGCAAATGTTCAGCAGCTGGTTCATAAAAGGGTCAACCCAACAGGAAGTGTCAGAGCAGCGACAGCCAATCAGAATACATCGTGGCTGTCATTGGGGAAGATAATTCAATCCGCAGGAGACAAGGGTGTTACAAAGACAAGCTCTATAATCTGGAAAGTTTCAATAATGAGAAGAGTTTGTGAGGCAAGACAAAAACATTTTAGGATTAGCTTTTTTTAAGGTGCTGCTGCTGACAACATTTCTCATGAAAAGTCTGATACATTCACTAAAACTTTTTTTTCACCCCGTTTAGACAATGAAAAGTTTGTAATAAGTCTCTAAAGGTCTTCCATAATAAGTTAACTCTGTAGTTAGAATGACAGAGTTTATGTTTTACAGAAGAGGTAGGCATGCAGTCAAAATACTCAAATAAATAAATAAGTAAATACATTTAGATGTTAAAAATCACAAAAAAATTATTTGAACATGTATTGTTATCTATGCCTCTCTTCCTGTTATTGTCTAGGAAGGTCTACTGTTATTATACTATTGATAATTACATAAATATATGTATTATTTTTTGTATGATCATGTGACGGCTGCTATTTAAGCAGGCCTCATTCCACCTGCAATTCACTAGCCCTGAAGAAGCCTCACAAGTAGTCAAAATAAACCCCCTTGAAAATGTTACTCCTCCTAAATGTTAAATAAATAATAAATATGTTGGTGTGAATACTGTTGTGGTTTCTGGAATTTCCCCAATTGTGGGATAAATAAAGGATATATGGCATAGTGGCAGAGTAGATGGCAGTCTTGCTTCACAGCAAGAAGGTTGTGAGTTTGACTCCTGCACGGTCCAGGACTTTGTATGTTTCTCCCCGTGTCTGGGTGGGTTTCCTCTGAGCACTCCCAATTTCTCCCACCGTCCAGGGTTAGGGTTGCTAACCAAGCCTAGCAAGCTCACTGCTCTAAAGGAGATGAAGGATTGGTCCAATGCAGGGAACAAATTCTTTATGGTAACAGTTAAGTGTACCTTAATCTTATTTTATCAGTACTTCAAAGCAGAGTCTGTCTCAACCTCCGAACATTTTAAGCCTCCTGGTTTTATGAGCACGTTTTTGTAAGTTGTACCTCAGTTTGATCCAGTGCAGCAATCCCACAACCACTACTATTTAAAACCTTGAGCATGTTTCGGTAAAAATCTTGTTCAGAACAAGATTGTGAAACTTGGTGCTCGTTGAAAGAGCTGACTTGGGAGAAAACAGACCTAAGAATCAACTGTTCTTTGTGTCAGTTTTTGCTATTTCAAATATAATAATCACATCAAGTGTTCAAAAGAAAATAATAAAAAAATCTCCAAAGTCAAGCCATGTCAAGCTGAAGTTTAAAGGGCTCTGTGAGAACAAAGATTATCGAGTGGAGACAGTTTTATCAATACTCACACACACAAACATGGAGGATGCCATGGCACTTCTCAGAGGGATTATTACAAATCAGAAATGAGCAAAGGGTCTTTTCATTATTTTTCCTCCTCTTTAAAAGTTCGCCTTGGGAGTTGGCTGGCCTGTTTAACCCTCTCAGCCCTCAGTCCCACTCGTCCTCAAGTCCAGCACTTCTGAGAATAATGAAGACTTCTGTGATCCGTCTAATTGAGCCTCAGCTGGGAACAGGCTAGGCAGGCGCTTAGACTTCCTTTTTATGTGTAGTCTGTTTTTCCTGGGGTGAAGATGAAAAGCAAGTTAAACTGACTCTAATAGGACATACGTTTGCAATATTCGACTCATAGAAGCAGTAGGTGGGACCATTAGCAGTAGGTGGTATAATTTACATAATAGAAACAGTTTTATCCCATGTTACATAGCCTTTTTCTGCAAAGTTTGCATGTTGTTTGGGGATTCTCTTGTTTGGCAAGATCCTCCACCAGTGATTCTGGTAATTATTTCTTACTTCACATCCTAGGGTAAAAACCAACACAGTCTCTGGAGAAAATGTAGACTTTTAGTTGAAGCCACATGGTGATATTTTCTTTGGGTTAGGCTTCAAGTTAATAAAATGGGTACGTTTATGGTTTCAGATAGGTTAAGATTTATCTTAAATCCAAATAAAATGTTGCCCCCTGGCTTCAACCAAAATTTCTGGTATAGGTTTAACTTTTTGTAACATATTTATGTAAAAAAGGTGTGAAACCACAATTATCGTACGTTTTTGACATTTCTTGTTTATCTATGTGTACTTCGAGACTGGGCTGCAAACATATGTATACCCTTCCTGTTAGGCTCAATCAAGGTAGGCAGCAATCATGTTATATAATGTTGTATTATACAGTATGAAGTAGCTAACAGATATAGCAGCAGTAAAAAAAACCCAGAAACTGAAATCTACAGGACCTCCAAACAAGTTAACAATAAGGCACTGAATTTATGTAGCACATTATTAAGGAACCTAAAGACACTTCACTTTCTACATTTTTCATTCACTTGACACTTGACAGTGAAAGCTATTGCTGCCACTGCTGCCCTGAGGCAGACTGATAACAAGGCTGCATCTGACCACCACAACCATTCACACTCACAACAGATTCATAGGCAATGTCGGTGAAGTGTCTTGCCTCAGGACACAACAACGAGTTTCTCCCACTGTGGCACCTGAGGTTCCAGCGGTCTACCATTGTGATACAGCACTGTGTGATACAGCATTGTATTTGATCATAATAATTTGCTGTTTAATTGTGACTTTAATGCAACTTAGAAAAAACACAGTTAAAGCAAAAGTGAGCTGCCAAGATAAGTAGGCGAGGCAGAATAGGGTGATTAAATATCACCTCACAAAAATGACCAGGTTAATGCAGTCATGCAGTCAGAGCAGTGTTGGAGAGACAGATAAACTGTGTCCTTTTACACATCTGATAGAATGTTGCATGAGCGCCGTGAAGTGAATTATGCCAACAGTTTGTACTCTGCTGACCTCTGCTGCCGTCATACATGATGGATGGTCTGTGGAGACATGAGCAGCTCTTGATCATAATTAGCTGAGATTATGTAAATGCCATATATCCATTACATTATAGATATGGGTTAAATAGACCAATCATTTTTAATTATTATTGATGAATGTCTTTTCACTGTAGTTTCTGTATTAGCTGTAATTAGCATTAACTATCAAATAGGTACCATTCACTCAAGAAAGTCTATCCAGTAAACAAGCATACTAACACCCCAAATGTGACAAGAAGAAAACTCAATATATTAAAGATTTGTATTTTTATTCTGAAGTTAAACTAAACATACCAAATGCCATACACTTTACTGAATGTCTTAGGCTAACGTTCAATTCCGCTTTTTTTCCACATACACAATAAATCATACCAGCCTATGTAGTAAACCACGGTAACACAACTGATGCAACAGAGCATCAGATCAGTCAGAGGGAGAGATGGTGGATAATCACTCACTCACCTCTGTAAAGTTATCACATTACTGTAAACTGTGGTGCAGGTCCTTTTTTCCATTCTTCACAAATCCACAAAACATCACTGCAAATCTGCTTAGAAAGTGTTGTTTGAAAAAAGAAAAGCCAAAAAGTGCAAAACAATTCCTTATGTTTTTTTTTCTTTGTTGTTAGCTTGTTGTAAAGCTTGGTCAAGTTATTTTAACGTCACAATCATTGAGCTACTTCCTGTCAATGTCGCTAACTTTCATTTTAAAATTCAAAGTTTGGACTTATACCATACTAGTGTAACGTTCTGAATGTTTTAACTGTTGGGCTTCTCAACATGACTTGCTTTAATGTGCGCTAACTTGTGAGCACACTTTTCAGTGATAGAATTTGTCTTGTGGCTCAGCCTAAATAGACACAAACGTATCACGGCTGTGAAACACTCAACTTTTTGAATAAAAAGTCTCTTGACACTTGCAACAACAGATAGGCGTTGTTCGTTTTTGCCTGAAGGCGACCACAGTGTGTGACAGTGTGCGAGAGACGTTTCATTGATAAAGTTTTGCTAGCCTTGTGTGAGCCTTTTCTTATGCACCTGTCCAATGAAGTATGTGCTCGTTTTTTTTGCTTTGGAATGGAAAACACTAACACAATAAGGCTGGATTGTGACATCAGTAGAATGTTCATTGATCTAAACCAACAGAGATTTTAAAATAGCTAACTTTCGAAATAGTGTTAATAACATCATATTCTGACACTGTGTGAATACTTTAACCAGTACTGACCCCAGCAGTTTATTGGGGCTGTTCTACAGCTGTTTTGTTTACTTTATTATGTTTTTACACTATCATAACCCTATCGAGTTCTACAAAACTTTCCAACATGGTAGCCATGGTAATCATTATTTTTTTTACATCGCTTCCTATTATATACAGCACTGCTCAATTGTTGATGTGTATGGCTATGAAAAGCTTTCTCAGTCTATTTAAAAACAATGTCAGCATCTTTGATAAATCTGCTTTGCAAATTCAAATTCTTAACAGCAATCTGTCCTTTGTGAAAGAAACAAAAAAAAAAACAAAAAAAAAAAACTAAGCAAACACAACAACCCAGTTTCCTGAAGAAGGAAGAAGTAAAATACTACATTCCAATAATTAAACAGTATTTCTCAAGTCAAGTCTGAGCTCTGCCTCTGCACGATGTACAATAGGTGAACTAGTGTATCTGCTAATACCAATGACATGCCCCAGTTCTCTCTTCCCTTACACAACAGACTGTACATGCTGTAATGAATGTTTGATAAAACACAGACATCAACAGCAGAAAAAGCACATGTGCCAAGCCAACAGTGTTAACAGAGTGGTTAGCTGCTCTAATCTGTGCAACAGTGGACCACATCCACAATAATGAGAGCATGATAAGGGTGCATGTGCTTGGGCCTGTGGGCTTTGAATGCTCTGGCAAAGATGAGAGACCGATATGTAAAATGAAACAAAGCAAAATCAAAAATTAAAATGAGATAAAAAGTTCAACAAAATCTATTTCTGAAATGTGCTACAGTAGGTGGAAAAAGGAGAATTCGCTGATAGACATGAAAGGCCCGCACTATTGTATAGACGTGTTTAAATTGCATGACGGGGTTGGAGAGGATTTCAAAAGAATTCAAATGCAGGGTTCAGCTAGAGTTGAAATTAGAATACTGCGTCACAGCTCTCTTCTCACTCCTCTGCTCATCCAGGCACCAGAAACACAGTAAGGCCTAATCTAGCTGCTTATATTTTTATAAAGCATTTAACCTAGGTCGGACATGGATTTAGTTTTTGCTTTTGAGAGGTGGAATCCACTTATGAAGAGTCAGCGTGTGGGTTTTCAGAAACGAATGGTCAAGCAACATGTTCAGTCTGCAAAGGATTATTTTATTATTATTAAACGTTTATGGTGCACTTTTGTAGACTGATAAGTGTGGATGATCAAAAGCACTACCCTGGGATTCGTCAATAACATTTTAAGCAAAAAAAAAACCAAAGTAAATTTGTAGACATACAGTATCTTGAGTAACTGGCTCTGGTGAGAAATTAAGAACTTTTAAGCAATCCCCTATATTTTCTTATAGCTGTTAGTCATTTGCCAGCTAAAAGCAAGTAATGAATAGTCAGGATAAGAGATAATGAGTGCATAAATCTTCTGATTTTGATTGCTTCTGGTGAGAAGAATCTAATGTCTACAAAGCATTTTCTTTTAAAAGTTACTAGAGTTGAGGTCAGATTAATGACTTAATAATGCATCTTGTAGTTTCTGGAGGTGAAAAGTCAATTTCACAATTGACTCTGAAAAAAAGTCAGTTGCCTTTCTTCTTTTCAAAAATGCTAACTTCCTGCCGGCATGCTCATTTCCTGTTTAGTTAATTTCCTTGGGGTGTCACTATCTCAGTCTAAAGTGAAAAAAAAAACAAAAACACAACAACAACAACAACAACAACAAACAAACAAAAAAGATCGGGCAGTGAGCAGTGAGTGTTTAAATACAAAAATTAAGTAAATACTTTACAAATGAGGAGAATATTTCACATCAAAAGGTGTGTTTGTTTGTCAATGCTAACGCTGAAGTCTGACAATTTGAAAAATAAACAGCTTCTATGCACAGGGTCAATTCCACACAAATAGGTAAAAAAACATTCTTTATATCAGGGTCTCCTTTCACCAGGAGAGCTACTTTCGCAATAGAAAACTGGTGGTGAGCTACTACTTTTAACAATGAGCAAAAACTGTGGCATAGTTAAGAGGCCTATATGGAAATTTAGCCAATATCTATTAGTGATTTAAGTGAACACAATTAGGCATCTAAAGATACCCTAACACTAACCCTACAGTAGAAATAGGCATATAATAAATACTATTTGAGTAATAGAGCATAATTTGTATAATTCCAAAATCCTTTGGGAGCTACAGGAAGGGTAGCTCCCTAGCAGATGGGAGACCCCTGCTTTATATCATTCTGGGGATAAATAATACCATAATGTAAAAGTTGGAGCTCAAAAAGCTGCTTTTCTGTAAAAATAAACAAAAGGAGGTCCTCTTCTTACCAAATAATAGTTAATTTTGTAACCATGCTTCACAATTCATTGTTTCGTCAAGGACATTTTCTTAATGATAAGTCATTGGGTAGTTAAAGACAAGACAGCTTGCGATAGTACGTTGCCATATACTGTATTTTCAGCCATCTTGTTTTGGTTGAATGTAGTATGTGGGACAATTTTCAGTCACATTGCCATCCTCTGGCAGCTTGGCAAACTTGACAACTGAATTATTTTTGTGTAGAATGTCCAAAATATGTTCTAACACACTTTTACAATAAGAATTATTCGTGCTTTGTTTGTATTTTTTTTATACTGCATGTTTAGGCTTGGTTCATTCATTCATTCTAAAACTTGCCACAATATTTGTTCTCATTCTCAAATCTCCATGATGGTGCAGTGGTTAGCGTTCTCGTGACATAGCAAGACGTTTCACTCCCAGGTGGCACAGAATCTTTCAGTGTGGAGTTTGCTGTTCTTCCTGTGTCTCTGAGTACACTGGTTCCCTCATGTACAGTTACTATATTATAAGTTCTATCCATTTGACCCATTCTTCAAATTTTCTGGAGCATCTCTTCAGAAACAGTAAGTGCCAAAGAGCAGCGCTTGGGGACCACCTCCAGATCTTCCTGCTAGGCTTGGTTTTGTATTGTTTGCACGTTTCGGTTGTCAAAGAAACTGATAACCTCAAAGAAAACCTACCAGAATCAATGACTATAGCCACTCTGCCACCATGCTGTCAATAAAGGTCTACAAATAAACAAAAAGCTAAAACTAAATCATCTGTGAGAGGAAAGCTTGTCATTCACTTCAAAATAAGACCACAAAGTGAACTTGACAACACCTGGCCAGCTGCAAACAAAAGAGGATTGGTGCAAAGAGAAAGTGTCAGTAGTGAAACAGCACACCTCAGTTTCCTCATTGATTAACCCTGCTAATGTGCTAATCTGGCCTGCTCCGCTCTCTCACTGCAACACCAGCCTCATCAAGAGCCAATTAGCTCCTCCGACGCTCATGGCCATCCATCATACGCAGCAGACACACTCATCTTTTCTCCCTAATGTTGCAACCCCCTGCCGTCCACTCTCCTCCCAGCTGACAACAGTAAGATACAGGGAAAAGGACAGAGTGCAGAAAAAAAAATGACCTCTTGTGTGAGAATCACAGAAGTTTGTATTAATCGTGAACAAGATTTACAGATAACTTTTTATGTGTGCGTGGAGTAGTTCAGCTCAAGCTTTCGAATTGTTGTTGCTGATTGATATGAGCAACACTTGGTATAAAAACAATACTGCTCTTAAATGGAACAGACTACAAATTGTGTTGACTCTGTGCTACAAGAATAGTTGATGTATTCATAATAATACAAATTCAATTTAAAAAAAAGTGTTTGAGCTAGAGTACATGTTTGAATATCAGACCTGTAACTTGGATCAGTGATGTTACAGATTAGGGTTCAAAATAACCATTATTGAGTGTAAGTGACTTTTTATACCATGTAGGGTCTATATTTTTATGGTTTAGTCTTGAGTTTGTGCAGTCATCCAAGCTTTTACTTCTTTGAAATTAGTCCACGTGTTTTGTTTTCCCTCCTAATTTATTTTGATTCTGATTATTTACTAATAAGTATATAAATACTTTTCACAACTTTCAGAGGGAGAAGTGTCATCATTTTAACACAAACTAGAACTACAATACTCTTCCTGTTTACGAACATTATGAATAAGCACTGTGAATTTTTTTTTTCCCTCCAAATGAATGCAATTGTAGCATTTAAAGGGGCAAAACACATTACTATTTTCTTGCATTAAAAAAAAATTAAAGAATGTTTTTTCCAGTATGTTGCGATGGAGCACTTTTGGTTCAGTTAGACTTGGACTCTGGAAAACTGTACTTGTTTCAAACTTTGAATAGCTCTTTTGCCTTGTTGGTTTGTGCTGACACAGTCTGTACATAATCTGCCTAGAGTACTTGAAAGTGTCTGTGCTTGTACATAACTTATAAAGAACATAATAAGGACAGCCATCTGCTGCCTCCACTGTACAATCATCTCTGTACCATAAGTGACATTAGCAGCTGGTACCTGCAGTAAAAAAGAGCATTTCTGTGCACTTCAGCTCTGGTGCACTGTACCTGAGTCTATTGTGTTACTGCTTATTAGTAAAAATGTATCGATCATTTTTGCTCATTACGAAAATTATTGTGTAATGCTGTTATTAAAAACTGTTACCTCATGAAATTTTGTTTTTTACTTACTTATTCATGTACAAAAATGACTTTAAATCTGGCTGATAACAGGTTAGTAAATGTTTATTTAGTAGCAGCATAAGGTTATACCAAATAGGATACTATTATGGACTGAATAAATATTAAAGATGGAGTAGCTAACCTTTCAGATTAGTATACTTTGTGTTTTCCAAAATGATGATAAATGCAGCACTTTGTGAAATAATGAGACCACTGAGTACTGTCTGAGTTGAATAATAAAGAGTATAATGAGCCAAATGCAGCTCTCGGATTGGCTGTGCTTGAGTGACCCCCTCCAGTTTCACTTTGTTGTTTGTAAAAGAAGTTTAGAAACCAGAATTGCAAAAATACATGTTGATATTAGCCATGTGTTGAAGGATTTATGAGAGAAGTCTGTCAATTTAAAACCTAAATCATGTTTGCAGTGCAAATCAGCTACCCCACCTTTAAGGCAAGACACTGCAAGTAAACAGAAAAAAAAAAAAAAAAGTGTAGTTTAATGCAAGAAAAAAATTAAAGTTTTTCACTATGTCATGTTTCATAAAGATAATGCATTTTATGTGGACAAAATGGTCAGCAATAGCACTATTTCACACACCAAACTTTAAAGTCTTGGAATGCATAAGATGGAGATATTTACAAAGGGATTTTTAATTTTGTTTTTTTTTTCCTCCAGTAAAATTGATTTGACTGAAATTTTCAAATATTTCAAATTTTGAAATATTCTAATCTAATCTTAAAATTAGACATTACAAATCTTCCATAAATGTTCAAAATGTTACTTTAGAGGCTGGCATTGTTCACCCCGTAACCAAAAATGCATGTTAAGAAATTCCCCACTATTGTCATTGTCACAGTACAATAAAATTACATTAGGAGTGAGCCCTCACTCCACTGCACCTTTTGTGCGCCGCCACTCATTTTACGAACGTGAAATGCAGAGCAAACATCCAAAAAACTAAACAAAAAAACACTACACTTTTTTACACAACTTCAATAATAAAATATTTTAGGAACAGGTTAAACAATTGGGTTGTTTCCACATGAAAGCCGAAACAATGAAAGAGCAAACTGACCAAAAACAGAAACATTCAAAGAAAATCAAATCAGTTTAGTTTTTTAAAGCCCACATTTACAGTAACAGTCATCTCTGAAGACATTTGAGAACTGGTAATTTTGATTGAATAAAACATGGACATTGGCTTGACTTGGAGCTTTAGTAGAGTTAAATTAGGTTTGTGCTCTTCTCCTAACAGATAACTTGGATGTGGTTTATTTTTTTGAAACACTCAGATACTACAACACATTCAGACACAAGTAAACTTGAGATCTATCTACAAAAAAACCCATTGAACTGATATGTAACTTACTAACTAAAACTTCAAAAACCTGGTGACTTCCATCATTAAAGAAAAAACTTTGCATTTGTCCCACTGAGCTATCACTTTGCCTCTCCATCTCCAAGTTTCTCTCATAAACCCATCAGTGGCCGTTGAGTGATTTCTCTGGAGGGCTCCTTTAAGCACATGCAAACTGGTTGAAGTATTTTCGAACGGCGCTCTCTGGGGGCGGGAGGCATGCACCGGACTCAAACCTGCATGCTAAGTGGATGTCAGGGGGTTCTTTAAGGATGCAGGCTATAATTTCTAATCAGCAGCGGGCTCCAGAAGGATGTGCTCGTGAGGGTCCAGGTGGGATCTCAAAGTGGATTTCCAGGACCATGGGAAAATTGCTTGAGGAGCTTCAGCACTGATTTATGAATATTATAACTGGAAGATCATTACACTCCAGAGAGGGCTTGTCAGTCTCAGACACAAGAGCGGCTGAGGGATTAGCACTGTCGCTGCTAATGTTAGGATTTGTTCAAGTGGGTCAAAGTGAATACGTTCTGCTAACAGTTTAGAGTGGTTTTACCTGTCTGAAATGTCTATCAAGCCATTAGCATTTTATTTATAGCTGCACCGAGTTTACACATTTGTTAGATCAAAAGTTGCAATGTAAGTTTAGTATTGTATTGCATTTATTGTTTTTTTTTTAATATTGTCTCATTTGGGCACTTGACTGGACACCATTTTTTTTTGTATCAGCAGTTTACATTGTATTTTAACTTTTCGCTGCCAGCCCTATTCTCGCTTTTACCCTCCTTCCCTGGCAGACCTTTTTGCAAATTTAAACATGTATGACACATGAGACCTACAAGTTTACATTGTTGTTCTATATTCCCTTTCTATAAACATTTGAAATTTCATTAGATTTCAGAGTTTGACGACAAGCTTTGGAGGTCAAGTTCTCTTTTTTTTTTTTTTTAAACACAAACTTAATGTCAGTGTTATTTTTGTCTCTCCTCTACTTTTTTGGTGAAAGAATATAAGCCACTACAATAAAATAATGTTTTTAGGATAAAAATACGAGGTTTACATGATTAAATCAATGAGACGAGCGTCTCTTTAATCTTTAAATCAACAAATTAGTGTTACAGATGAGAAGTTTTCTACTTTCTGATGCAGGTTGCGTATATTCAGCCTCTTTCATGGGACAGATTATATTTAAAACATGAAAAAGGATCCGCACAGCAGTTGGAGCTCCCAGTTTTTTATTCACCACATGTGAAAAAAGGATCCGCACAGCAGTTGGACTCCAGTTTTTTTTTTTTTTTTTTTTTTTTTTATTCATGTGGTGAATAAAAAACTGGGAGCTCAACTGCCGTGCGGATCCTTTTTCATGTTTTAATTTTGCACTGCTTTAGACCAGCACGCAGGCTTTACATTTTTTGGATGTGCGTGTCACCTTTTTTACACAGATTATATTTAACCCATCAAACATGAAGATATACAGTAGCTTACTTACTTTGACACTTCAGGATTGCTCACAAAATAAAAAAAAAAATCTCTAGACCAGCTGCATGTGTCGTTCTCCTAAGAGTTCTAGTCCATAGGATCAAGTTTTTCTTCATAATAAAAAAGATCAAATATCTGCTCTAAACTTACTCAACAATCTTTTTAATCTAAGATGTTTTTCCTGTAATCCGTTTGAAATCAAAGCCAGCCTCCAGAAGAAGCTGATCACGTAAACACAGCTGACTGAACTGTGCAAATGAAAACAAAAACTAACCCTAACCTCTGGGTGATCATTCATTTGCACCATCTGCTGGTGAATCTGTGGAGCTGCATCATGTATTTGACTGTAGACAAAGTCAACACGTGCATCAGTTAGCCCTCTATCGCTGCATATAATAAAAGGTCAATGATGTAAATTAATGTCACTGGTGGACTACGGTTGGTTGCGCACATAATTGTCAAGACAAGCATTTAAAAAGTGTTGGTCTTACTTTAAAATATATCTGAAACGTGTGTAAATAACTTGTCATGTAAACACATTTTCTATTTTCTGTGTGTCTTGATTTCTGTGGTGAATGTACAGGAGTGGCATTCTTTATGAATATGAGCAAAGTCCTAATCCTAATCATAACCAGCTCCAAGCCTTTTTTGTAACTTTAGACCCAAACTTAACCACAATATACATATAAAGTCCCTCGAATAAAAGAAGTGCAGGAAGTGCAGCTAATGATGTTTGTAGCATTGCACTAGCTTAGTTAGCATGCTCTACTCATTCTAAAAGTTGTGAAAATCTCTTGGCCGAGAATTATGAGTGGTCAGAATCCATTAGGTAAGTGAGCCAAACCTCCAGTTGGACTGTTGAACAAAGATTTAATTATAATGGCTTTGTTTGCTTATTTACAATGATATTTTAACCTCATCTAACATCACCATGTCCTTTGGAGTCTGAAATCCAACTATACAGCAAACAATATAGATCCATTTACATAGACTGTAGTCAGTTTGGTGTGTGCTCTGGCGACACACTCATTCATTTCTACAGGGAGACAACAGGAAACTTGTGATGCTGAATATTAGCGGTGCAGCACGGGACCAGCTGTGTTCTGTGCGCGTCTCCCTCTCCATCTGCTGCCACTGCTCTGTGCCTTCACTTCAGTGACCAGCGCTGCCTCCGCGACACATCACAAACTCCACTGTGCTGTAGATACTCAGACATCACAGCTGCGGAGAACCGGAAGAGCATTTCATACAGCAACTTTTGATTGATGTGGCCTAAAAATCTCTCGTTCACTCAGAACTTTGATAGAGGAGTTTTTTGTCATTTAAATACAACAATTCACCGGTAAAAAAAGTGGATGAGTCAATTTAGATGCTGAACTACAAATCTGGAACACAGTCTTCAATCAAAAGCCTCGACTCAGCTTACACGTACACTAACATGCTTTAACTAAACTTCTTTACGTCTTTTTTTATTAATGCAAACAATTTCTCTATTCAATGCGACAAGAGTTACAGTTCTTGTGACAGTGTAAGCGGTTTGCAATAAATTGACATCCACCACGACTTTGAGCTATTTGCAAAACATATGCAATAATATAAAATATAGCTTTTATGTCAGTATGCACATTCATGAAGGTGGACACAAAAAAGAGCAGACCAAACATCTGTAAGTCTTGTGATCATCTTGTAAGTTGTCCCCTACAACTTGGATTTGGTTCAATACATTGTTTTGTGCAGGATTGCATTAGTGTTTGATATCATATTAAATATGTTCCTTCTCGGAACAGGCTCGCTGTTGTTTTATTTGTTACCTAAGCCGCAGAGAGTGATGTTACTTCACCTCAGCCCCCTTTGGGAAACTGGGTGGAACTGGATATTACAAGTTGGACAGAAGACAAACCTTGAAATGGAAGTTTATCGACAACCTTTCAATGCTTTTAGAGGAGAAGACGCTGCAGCCAAAATTCACTCATAGCTTTATTGTGCACAAATTATTGTACAGACAGTACGGGCTGTGTGCCAGTTGTCAAAGGCCCAAATGTGCATAAATTCATCATCAAGATAAATGCGAGTTTTCCCGGACAGGCGTCAAGCTGTCTCCCCTGTTCTAAGATGGAGTTTGGAGGAAGAGAAACGATTAGAGTGTGGGACTTGACTCTTAGCAGAAGTGCTCTCTGCAGGGTTTAGGGAGTGCCTCTGTCACAGCAGAGGAGGACAAGGATCTGAGACACGGAGCTGTTTGATGGACAATATGAAAGACTAATGCCTGCGGTTCATAATAAAGATGTCCATCTGCTGCACGATGCAAAGTACATACTGAAAAGTAGAGCACAGAGAGTCAGTGCATGAACAAAATAATAGTTCTGGTATATTCCAAATCTGTTTAAACAAACTTCTGACAGTAACAAACTTCTTGTCTTGTGTTGAAGGTGTGCTGTGTAACTTCTCTGGTAGGTAATGTTATTTTTCCTGGATTGTTCCAAAGCATTGATGTGAATTACTTTAAGCCCATGTGTTTTAATGCTCTACAATAAATTAAAACTTGCATTCTTTTTGAGGTCAGAGAGGGCTCCTTTCTCCAAAGGTCTGTGTTGAAACGGCTTTAATATAAAGCTTTAATTTGTTGTGGCCTCACGCACAGAACTCACTGCAGAGCCAAAACTATGCCCTGCATAATCAAGAACTACTGAGGCATCTGGGAGGTGAATTCAAACTAAACCAGGGATATGCTTGATCTGAAATAATGCTTCAAACCTTAAAGAAAACTAGTAATGATGCACTTAATCATATTTCAATGTCCTTGGTGCACAATTTGAAACTAGATAACTTGGCATGAATGGAGATACACAAGAATGGAGCAGTGGAACTTGCACTGCTTGGGAAGAAAACAAAGACTTGAGACAAGCTCGTGAAGGTCCAAGTTGTCCGTTCTGCATGGAATATGAGTCAGGATCAGGTTAAAGTGTGCCCTTTTATTTGGAAACAACACATTGTTATTTTCTAAGATTTGAAAATGGTGCATTTTGTAGAACAATCACAAAAACAGAATTTTAGACATCATGTCTACACACTTTGTTTTGATGTTAGAATTTATTTACCAAGGCTTCTTGATAGTGGCTGGGCTCTAGATTTCTGGATTATTTTCCAAACATTCCATAAACAGAAATGGCACTGAAGCTAAGGATAAGTAGAATGGTCAAACGTGGGAAACCATCCTAACTTATAGTATATGTGTTTTATGCAATGCCGACTGAAGTTATAATATACTTGATCCAAGATAACATTTTGAACATGGAGAAGATTCCACTTTGTTGAAACCTTTTGTAGAATGATTTTAAAATTGAAAAGGTACCGATGTTGGAATAAATGTCAGCTCTAGACTCTGGCTCCTCTGGAAGTGTGATATATGGTGCACACTTATGCATGAACGATGAAAAAGACTTCAGGTGTAAAATGCCAGACTCTATATAGACATACCCACTGACTGCATTTAAATAAAGACAAGCAGGTCGTGAATCATGCTGGTAAGGAACTCCAAAGCTGTCCCTTTTACTCTGCCGCGGCCTTGACAATCACAATAAGAGCTGTAGACAGTGATCAATCTACATTACATTTACAAACTACTAAAACAACTCTCACCTTTTCTCCTTGTCTCACAGCGGAGAGGCCTGCAGCTCGGGAAATTTAACACAAAGGTCAGAGCGTGGTTATTACACATGGGGCTGTTTGCTAATAGCTGAGCCCACAGAGGCAGCTATTGATCAGGCCCCATGCAGGCTGAGACGCCCGGGAGTACACACTGCTCTTGTTCTTTTCCAATGAGGATGTTCACCTTGTGGCCGGGCAACTGGATACATGTTTGATTCTGAGGAAAACATGCATGATTACTGAAGAAGCATTCTTAGTGACCGTTAGGTATGTGCATAGTTTAGTTAGAGGGCTTGCATTGTGCTGTGTGACTAAACGTAAGATGTGGACTTGTATATTGTGACTATTTTGACGATGTGAGACATGGACTGATTTTAAGAATAGAACTTAGATGTGAGGACAAATAGCAGATGAACTTGGCAACATTTCATACTAAACATGGAGATAGTTACAAAACTTTTCGGTTAAACTTAACTTTATCATGACCGCAGGGGCATAATGCAGCCCTTTTCATTTCACACACACAAAAAAAAAAAAAAAAAAAAATAATAATAATAATAATAATAATAATAAAAAATAATATATAATAATAAAAAATAATAATAAAATAAATAAATAAATAAATGTTGGACCAGCTAATATAATGAACTGGTGAATGTGATGTGAACACAATGTGCTGTTTAGACACTTGTGCCATATTATTCATAAAGTGTCTTATTAATTGGACTACTAGTTGTGTCTTTTTTATGCTGTATGTTTTGTATAAAGATTAGATAATTAGTTGATCTAGCAAAAGAAATGCTTTGAGCTAGTGATAACATATCATTTGAAAAAGCTTAAAGACGTTGTGCTAAGAACGACTAGCAAGTTCTGCAAGTTTTTCTAAGTAATAAATTAAAGTCTAGAAAATTATCCAAAGTAAGTTATGTCAGCAAAAATATTTGAGTTGAAGCAACACTCATCCGAACCTTGAATATATTCATTAAGCTTTTCCCATTTAAAAAAGTTAAGGCATCCTGTTGTCTTCAAAGTTTGAGTTGAGACAGCTTTTTTTGTGTGAGTGGACTAAACCAGTGGTAAAACAATGGTAAACTGCGAATGCGGCAGTTCTAAAGGATGCTAAGAAGACCAAAACAGATTTTCTTTTCTAAATAAAACAAATCTTCAAGCAAACTAACCAACATGTACCAAGGTTTGAGAAACACAGCACTAGAGCATGGTCTCATGTGGCTGGGTACAACGGCACAGAATGTGAGTTTTCCTCCTCGAGACGACTGCCACCACAGCAGCCAGAGCTGGACCAAGAGCAGTCTGGTGCAAGGAAAGGCTACACATCAAGGTTAATTTATAAATAAAAAAAAGGATTTACAGTTATAATTTGAGTAAGTTATCAAATGATAGCTGAGAAAAAAACTAATGATAAGAAACTCTTGATTACAGTGATTTAGTATAGTATGTGAAGTTGTTTAAAAGTGCTACAAATAAAGCATATCAACTTTTATCTAAATGTCAAGGGAAGATTTTAATCAAGAGTAGAGTTTAAGTCTGATTCAAATCTACAACCTAGCAAAAGAAAAATATCCTACAACTTTTTGAAGTAAACAAAATGTTCTCGTTCATTAACATTCTGATCAGTTATATAGAAACAGAATCAGAAAAGCAAAGCATGCAAAAGGAAAATGAACTCTGTAATCACATTTGACTTGAAGTCCTCTATCTCCCTTCGCGGGGCGCTTGATGAATGGCTGCAGTTTCCTTGGAGCCGCTGTTGTGTGGGAGGTCAATAACTCATCTATGATCAGTGAGTGTGACCGTCGTGATGCACTCGGATCAGAGAGTCAGTCCCTCCACTGATCAACTGCAAATCTGTCACCGGGATGTCCCAGCAAAGGCCTTAAACTAATCTTTAACAGCCCCTCGCCTCTCACACTCTTGTCTCAGTGTTCTCATGGGCTTGGCTAAAGTTCTATAAGGCTAAGTCCCAACATTAATCATTTTGTAATTATGTATTGTGTATGCAAGGCCCAGCATGTTGACAAATTAAGCTGTCCACAGAGAAAAACTATGCAGGAGCATAAACGAACCATTAACAATGATACACTAGGTTGTTTTAATTGTTTATTTTTACCTGGAACAGAGGATAAACCTGCAAGAAGGTTTAGCAGAACTCACACAAGCCTAATTTTCAAGGTTTAAAAAAAAAAAAAAAAATGAGAAAGTAATATAGACTTTTATTTTTTTTTTACCTACACTTTTGTAGAGATTGATGAAATATTCTTCTATGATTTTGGTAGACATTGTCCTATGAATGTTTCTTGTAAGAGATTTTTTTGTTGCATCAATTCTTTATGGTCACTACGTCTCACGCAGTTGCTGTTTGTTTCACCATGAGGTCCAACAACAGCCAATCAGAGCAGTCGGTTCATGCAAAGCTCCTCTGCATAGAGACAGCTTTTAAAATAAGTACCGTAATTTCTGGAGTACAAGCCGCTACCTTTTTTCCTAAGCTTTGAACTTTGCGGCTAATACAACAATGCAGCAAAATTATAGATTCTCATAGACTTACTATTACAAGTGGGCCTATACTGTATATGCACTTTGTCACTTTTCTTATTTAAGTTTAGTTGGTGCGGCTTATATTCAGGTGCGCTCAATAGGGCAGAAATGACTGTAGTTCATTCAAGAAAGAGGTTAGAAATACCTGTTCAAAAGATTTGATAGTATTACAGTTTTCAGCCAAGTTAGAGGTGTTATATCAGCTTTTTTTTTTTTCAAACTGAAATATTTAATAATGTATTTAATTGTTAACTTTTGCATCACTCCATGTTTAGCTCACATGCATCCTGAACCTCAGAGAAAATGTTACGAAAATGTCAAAAACATACAATGAGCACAGTTTCACACCTTTTTATGTCAATATGTAACAAAAAACAAAACATATTGAAAAATCGTACATTTTTGACATTCCATTTTTTTGTGTAACTTAATCTTAAATCGTGCCCACACATCAAAAGAAAGATAATAATAATAGAAAGAGAAAATTTTTTGCTATGCTTAAAGTGAACCAATCCCTTGCTCTCTTGCTCATTCACTTTACTGTCGTGTAATCACAGATAGTTTTTTTGATCCACATGCTTGCCACATGTGTGCACCATGTTGAAGAGAAAAAGCACTGCCTCCTTCTGGATTAAACAGGCATGAATGGTCACTCCTCCTTTGAAGACACATGGAGGATAGAGCTGTGTGAAGTGAAGAAGCCATCTGGAAACACAAGAGCAGAATTGATCACAGCATCAGTGAAGGAGTCTGGGAAAAATGGAGTGTATCCGACAGCAGTGCACATCTTTGTACACACTTTTATACCTAATATGACAAACAGCCGGCAGCAACATGTTCATTTATAACAGGGGCATAAAGTCTGAGACTCTCTGCTGTAACCTGATAGGGCTGGAGCACGCACCAAATCATCTTTATGTTGAGAAAAATAAAATGTGTTGTAAAGTCAACGCTGCTGTAAACTTCATTTGTCTCTTTATTTGAACTTTAATGTGACCAGACTATTATGTTATGACCAATCAACGGATGCCAGGGCTGAAGTAACAATTCTGCACCAAGTCATTCCAGTTTCTTCATTTCTAACAGCTTTCAGACACAACTTTGCATCAACTGAATGTCACTTTGAGGTCTTCAGGTGGCAGGTTGAACTAGTAACTTCACTTAACAAAGGTAAAGATCATATGGCAGATTATCACATTTACACAGCAGTTAAGTTGTGACTTATGAAGAAATTGACAAATAAAATTAGAAAATTACAGGAAATAATCTGAGTTCTAAAACATTCACATTTCATGAAAAGCGCCAAAACACAAAGACACAAATTTACACAAAACTGATTTCCAGGGAGTTTAAGTAATCATTTAACACAATTTAAGTGTTACAAAATAGTATTATTTGTGAAATCATAATGTCTGTGTCATTTATGTGGGTTTTGGCCACATTTACAAGTGGTTGCTAGGTAACAGTTGTGCTTATCCTCTACACGTCATATTTGCTGGACAAAACACAACTACAGACCTCATTAAAATAATCAATCTAGGTGAAAACTAATTGTTTTGTGACATTTTAAATATAATCATGTTCTAATCTGTCATATGCACTTTAAGAACATTATAAATGATCAATTAGGATTAAACATTTACTTCCTGTCATAAATGCTTACATCATGCTAGGAAGTTGCCTGGCAACATTGGAAATGGGCCAAAACTCCTCTAATGTAAAGGAATGGTATTACTTTAGAATTAAAATAGACTAGAACTCACTAATGTTGTCAAATATAGATTTACACAGTCATAAATATGTGTATATCATGAGGAGATTGAAAATGTCCCTCGTCTGTAGTGTATGTCTTCAGTTTAGAACTCTGCTCTACTTCTGTTAATTTGAGCAATTTCTTCACAAACTTGTCTCTGATTCATGTAAAACTGTACATGTATTTACAACAAGTGATAATCTGCCAATTTAAGTTACAATTAAAACTGTAAAAACTGTCATATACACAGAAGTTTTACGTCTATATTTATTGGAATTGTATTTCAAAGGAACAACCCATGCCCTAAAGGATTAATTCAATTTTAATAACATTAGCAGGTCAGTTCATTTAACACTTTCTCATAATCTCTGCACTTTTCTGCCCTTTACAAATTGAAGTGATGGCTGTGAGTCTTTGCAGAGGAAGTGCTGTATCTGTGAGGCTCTTCTAAGAGCTGTGGCAGCATTATAGGGCTTATTAGGATTGACTCCCCACTCGGCCGACACTTTCATAACTGTTCTTTATGCTATAATAACACTAGGCCGCCCCTGTATGGCTGGTTTCCATTTCCCCTGCACTGTCCATCATGCGGCGGGCAGATTAAGGGCCCTGTGTGTAGCCCTAATCGCAGGCACACTCGGATAGCCCTGAGCCCGCCTCCGTCCGCTCTTAATGAGGCTATTTTACCGAAGCTGGAACCACTCAGGAGGAACTAATCTCCGAGTGGTGTGAAGAGCAGGGTGAGAGGGGGCACACAGAGGCGGCGCACCAGGAAATAGCTGCGAGAACGGTTTTGTGTTAAAGCCCCAGTGTCTTTAAAGGGATCTTAAAGAAGGAGATAACACTGTGTAGAATGTTGTACACCTGCAGGTCAGACTTAAGCCCGTCATTTGGAATAATATTGGAGCAACTTAGCCTGAAGTGTATTTGGGCAGTGTGTCAAATGGGCAATACACAGATGTCTTTGGTTAAGTCAGACCAATCAGAAGCAGACTCTGTTACTTTGACAAAAACACTGAGTTTACAAGCAGATTTAAACATTTCTGTTCTTCTGTGACTGTTAAGCAATAATTATTGCAAAACAGTTATTCAATCCTCATTTGATACATTTTAAAAAAATGTCTTGTGCAGCTGACTTTAATATTGGCTGTACAAATCCTTCCTAGTTCTGCTGGTGGTGACAGAACAGATTATTTTAATTGTCACAGAGTACAAAAATTACTCCTGGAGTGAGCCCCCGGGTTGCTGTACCTTTTGTGCGCCGCCACTCGCTCTTCAGAACATGAAATGCAAAGAAATCATAAAAAAAAACAAAAAAAAAAAAAACTCAAACAAAACATAGCACAGTGGTCACGTAATGGGATTTTGGGTACAAATGTTATGCTGAGCGTCAAATAGATCTTAAAAGACAATATGATGCTTTTTCTTTGTGATGTTCACGTCCTTTATATATGCTCCTGAGCACTTCCATTTTGGAATCTCATGCACCAGAACCAATAAAACAGTATAGTAAGCACACATGACATCTGTATGTGTTTCCTGCATCAAGAATTGAGTTAGAAGTCTATCTACTGCAAAAGAAATAATGCAGGGAAAACAATCAAAGTGATCTAACCTTATGCTGATTTATGGACTTCAAACAGTGCAGAACAGTCAGACATCCACCTACGACATCACAGATCAGGGGTATTCAGAGTGGTGTTTTTGGGGGAAGTAGTAACACAGGCAGAACATGCAAACTTCACCCAGCGAGATGGTAATTCAGTCTGATCCCTTCATTTGAACCCAGAACTCTGCCATTGAGCTCCCATGAATAAAATAAATAAACCTTAAGCATAAATAATAATTAAATCTTAGAGAATAACTAAACCAATGAAGTATCCAATACATTTTTGACTCTACATTGGATGATGCAACTTGTTTTCTTACAAATTCTCACATTCTAAAGCTTAAAATTCCTGCAAAGCTTTGGCTCTTTCATAATCTTAAGAGTGTAAATCACAGCTAGCACACTGCACTCTGCTCCCTGCCAATATAAATAATGTCAAATTACTCAAACGTATTGACTCTGCTAATGCCCTGCAATGATTTGACCGTCTACAAATGATTAATAGAAGCTCTTAAGGATCTAAATCTGCTTTATTAAATTTACACAATTTCAGCCGCATAACCCAGCCTGGCTTTGTCAAATAATATATGGACTGTAATGCATAAGGCACACACAACTAAGAATATTAAAGATGGATTATTTGGGGAAGGTGACAGACTATAAATTGTTTAGTATCTGCAATAGGCGCGGGAAAATGCTGGCAATACAACTATTCAGATTTTCAAAAGTCGAACTTTTGTAAAGTGGTGATTTTGGCAATAACAGTAAAGGCTGTCTGGCAAGATGTAATACCTCTTACATCGGAACTTTAGATATGTGAACTTACTGAGTGGTGCAAAAAAAAAAAAAAAAAATGTATTATTGTTATCCCTTTTTTTTTTTTTTTATAGACCAAAAATCCTAGAAAAAGATTGTGTTCACGTGCCATAATTCACACAATTACAAATTCAGATAAAAGTTACAATCAACACATTTTAGGGAGAGATTCTCTGTTCTTGAACGAAGTTCCACAAACATGTCATATTATCTTGGCGTGACTTCAAATCCTTGAAACTTACAACAGGTGTGTCTCTGAAGTGAAAAGGATTTGACTTTTGTTTATTTGTACTGACTGATGAGTAATTAAATTAATCTTTTTAAAGAAGGTAGGTAAGTCACATCAACAAATGTGCAACAGAAACAGAAATACAAAATACCCCATAATAGGCTGCAGGACCTTCAGCCAACTGTGGCCTTGTGAGGGTAAAACCTTCTCTGCACTAGAAGAGTTTAGGCCAATCTCAAACGAGATATGTCGCTGTGAGTTTGGGTAAACAATGGGATAATGATGTTTTTAAACAACTTATGGGGGTTAGTGAGACTCAGTTATAACTTTTTGTTCAATCGTAAGTTCAGTATGTGGCAAGGAACTTTGCAACAATCAATCAGAACAGCCAGACAGCGCCAGGCTTCACTGTCCATGATGGATCTTGTTTTATCATCACATAGACAGAATGAGAATGAGTGTAACCAGTATCTTACCTTAAATACATATTTTCTCTCTGCTTTATACCAAAAGCACTGTTGATAAGCATAAATCATTGTTTAATTTTATTTTATGAATGCCCTCACTCTACTTGCCTCATTCGGCTTGTTGGTTTTCATTGTGAACTGGATGACGTCTGAACACACATGTGGTGTCTCTGTACTTTCTGTGACATAATACAAGTGTAAAACAAACGGAGATTATAAAGTGACTTTATGTCTGTGGTCTGCTTTTTGTTGACTCAAAAAAAAAAAAAAAAAGCAGCTTTTTGTTGACTCAAAGATTTAAATGATTGTGCTTCAGATGGTGAAACAACATTATAATTTGATAAGTTCATTACACAAAATGCGGGCAACATTGTCTCTTGATGTTGTATCCTTTTTCAGTTCAATTGTCTACATAATTTTGTTTACAGTCCATTATTTTTTCTGTCTCTGCTAAAACAATAATACCTTGTTAGTTCACAGTTTGGAGCGAGAGCCATGGCAGTTGTCCAGAGAAGGCAAGGCAGCAGCTGGTACATCTTCAGCTAAAACATCTGCTAATAACACAGAAAACCAAACTTCCTCTATCACCTTGGCACAGCACAGACACTGGAGGCTTCACCAAGCCTTAAACCTTATGTAACAGCATCAACACACATTAAGAAAACAGCAATTATGTGATGTCCACATTGGTGTAACACTGACTGCCACTATGTCTGTACAATAGATTTAACAGAATATGACAAAAGGACAGAGTTTTAGTTGAAAAATGAGAATTTGGACACCTAACGACTGCCCACTCTCTTCAGTGACCTCCTTCTGGTGTATTTTGGGAAAACTCATTTCCTGCTGCTCCCCAAAGGTTATCATCTACATTTATGGAACGACTTTTTGATGAGGCACTTATTAGCACTGGGAAAGGTGAGAGCGAAGTGCAGGCGGGAGTCAGGGAGAGTTGTAGCATTGTCGTCTAAGTTTAAAGGTGCTTGTTCAATGACACTCCAGGTCGTTCCCTCAAATGCACAAATGTCCTTTCTACAATTCAATTGTAGAAAATATTCAAATATTCTGACTACAAAGTGTGCTCTTGACTGAAACATTGTCAAACATATTGATAAAAATCTCATTTACCTGTAAGAAGGTAATATACAAGCAAATGAAGTAAGGTTTTTATTTGATTCAACACAAATGAACTTATTATTAGCTGAAAATGTGACTTAAAATGTCACTGCACTTTTAAAGCATAGTTTGAAATACGCATTTGATCTAAAACAGTTTAGAACACTGCACAAGCCTATTAACTTCCAGTTAAAAACTTAGAACTAATAATGGTTCTTATTGTTGGAAAGTTGCAAAGTGACAAAAAAATCCTACATTTATGTCTGTGGCTTGGATTTGAATAAGATCGAGGTTAAGATCCGGCTGAACTAATGATGAAAAAACACTGTTATAACATGGTCAAAAACTCTAAAAAGAAGATTTTGCATATGATGTCTATTTTAAGAGTTATATATAAAAGGCATTAAAAATAACTATGTACATTTTGTGGCACAGATGGCAATGGCTTCAAGCATTTTAGTGTCAAGTGAATCAAATGTATGATTGACAAATGCTCGACTTTGATCATTGAAAGTAAAGTTTTAGTTTGTGTTTTAATGAAGTACAGCCATCTGTCATACTGCTGTTTTACACAGATATTCTGCTCACAGCCTCAGACTACATCTGCTCTTTCACTGCAGACGCTTCACTGTGGACAAAGAGATTTAATATAGGGATGGTGTGACTGCCCCAGATTCAACCTACAAATCCCACTCCATAGTGCAGTGATATTTTGTTTTTACATCAAGAGTTTTTTTTAAAGGTATACAATCCTTAAGAATTGTGGACATTTTGCTACTGTTTTTATAGTTGTCCTATCAATGTTTTAGCAAGCAAAGAATTTTTACTTTTTAATCTGGTTTGAGAAGCCAGCATGTGACTGCACCGCTCTGCCCACTTTTCTTGGCACCTCATTAACTTTGTTAAGGTAGCTAAGGTAACATGTTATCTTGTCTATCTCGCAGAATGATCTCTAATACAGTATATCAAACAACAGTTAAATAAAGATAGCTATAAATGTATGAATGGAGAACAACACATTATTAATCTGGATAGACTGTAGCTTAAAGCTGTGGGGATGAAAGAAAATGTTTCTAGTTATTTGAAGCTGACTGATTGAAGCATCAGCCATCCTGTTTCAGTTTGTTTGGGCTCCCAAATCACAATGCTGTTCTATGATTGGTCTGTCTGACTGAGGTTGTTGAACCAGGTTAGGCAGGAGCCAGTTTTCACTTCATCAATAACTTTAGTTTACACATTTGTAAATTGTATTAGTGATGAATTCCATTCAATTTTTGAATTACATCAAAAAGGCATTGAGATAGTATTGATTTTGGCTACCCCCACACCCAAGTAAATGTTATTGAGATACTGTGAATGTGACATCCCATCAATGCAACCTAACCGTTCTGCCTAAAAGAAAAGATTTTTACTGAAACCCTGCTTACAAATCTGCAAATTTCAAATAAACTTGTTTTTTTATTTTTCTAATTTTTTTAATAGTTTTCAAACTAACCAAATTGCAACATTTGTGTCGACAATTGTATACTTTTTGGCATAAGAGATATAGTTTGTCTCCCCTGTTCTGTCCTGTAGGTGAGTGAAGGGCAGTGTTCAGCCAAGTGAACTTTGTGTTGATGAGAAAAGCTGCTCTGGAGGTACAGGCCCGTCCCACGTGAGGCTGTGCACGAGCAGGTGTGAACCAGTCAATTAAGAGTTTTAATGAGAGGGAAGCAGCCAGCACAAGGGGAGGGCTGCGGGGGGGCAGTGGTGCATACTAAAGTGAAGCTGGGATTGTGATCTGAGGAGGTGCTTTCATACAGATGGGACCTCTGCCAAAAACTGGTCTCATGCGCTTCCTAAAAGTGGAGAAAGACAAAGTTTAGACAGGTTTCAGTATGAGAAGTTTGCTACCACTTGGCTTACTATGTCATCTGAAGAGCTAGGCAATTGAAGTGTCCATCTATTGAACTACTAAACATTTTATAAAGCCTGGGTCACAGTCTGGGTTAGGAGCGCTTACGAACAACTTTATAACTTCAGCTGTGAGAAAGTCCATGGGAATCAAAAAGTGTTTGTTACCAGTGTGGGTTATTTCAAGCAGTAAACAGAAAAACACCAGCTTGACATTTGCATATAGCACAGCAAATGGTAAAATGGGTTCAGATTTTGTCTGTGAATCAGGAGTTACGATTTGGACTTGATCGTACTGCTAAAAAGTAATGTGTCTAGGAATAATTAGGTCACTACATTTACATGCATAAAGCACAAAAGGTTTGATAACAACCCTACCCTCAATGTTTTTAACTTAGCTTTACCAGATGGATTTGGACTTGCACAATCACAGTGATGCATTATGTTTTGAGTGGAAGCACCCATGAACAAACAAGTTGGTGCCGACGAACATACTTCAGTCTATTTAAACAGAATTATAGACTATTTTGACCAGAAGTCTGTGGTTTTCTCTCCTCTGCGTTTAACAAAAGACCCGATTTCTTGACTTCTCCCACTATTGTGATGCTTTGACCAATAGCTTCAAATATTCATCTTGATGTTTCAGTTTTTCCTGAGGGCTTTTAGTGACAGTCTATCCAGTTTGATAAAGTTTAGAATTCAATTCAAAGAGACACACGCATATAATCTTGAGCTTAGCACGATTAAGGGTCAGATTTATGAAGCATTTGCTCAGGTGCAAAATATGTTAGAGGGAGCAAATACTTTTTTTTCCTCTCTCACTAAAGATGCAAAATTTGCAATGCTGCATATCTGTTTTGTTTAATATGTTATATGTACATGTTATAATGTTAAATTGAGTGCCAAATGATCACAAATAACATGCATTTTTTTCAGTTTGTACTTGCAATTTAGCACCTGGGTTGAAAATCAGATCTTAATATTTCCTGTGCAATTGAACACATTTTCTAGCTGTCTTTTGTCATTATGTGACTGTGTGATTAAATACAGTAGAAATACAACAAAGTTTTCTGATGTGTTCTTGGGATCTTTGGGATTTGAATCAAGACAGCCCTATCACAGTTCCTGGGTATGTACCGTAATTTCTGGATTATAAACCGCTACTTTTTTTCACAAGCTTTGAACTATGCGGCTTATAAGACAATGCAGCAAAATTATAGATTCTCATAGACTTACTATTCAGGTGCTCTGAATAGGGCAGAAATTACAGTATTTTGAAAAATCAGCTTTAACTTGCGTTGGCAATCAAGTTGTTTTAGAATTTAGTTTCATAAAAAAAAAAATCACTTGGCCACTTATCCGGTTTTGGAACATGTAGACAATGAGTTCCAAATTGAACTCATAAACCAATATTGATCACACTACATTTGAAATCTAAGTTTACTTAACTTTGTCTACCAAACTTTCTTGCCGTTACTCACTGCACATTTATGTACAAGCATTTCTTTTCCCTAACACTAACAAACTAGCGTCTCCAGCAGTCTTCCATTGCCTAACATATCCATCTTGTTGACAACCCAGCTGTGTGCAGGTCTGCAGACAAGCTCAGCAGCAGGTGAGAAACAAATGTTGTGTTCGAGGCCTCGTTTAACCCAGGTAAAAAGCCTCATCAGCCACCATCGCCTTGGGCTCTTTATTCTCATCGTGTGCATTTGGCAAGCGCACATCTCCACTGTTGGATAGACTTTCTTAGACTTGTTTTTCTGTCTCTTCAAGTTGACGTGTTCTTAGATGACGCTTGGATGAAGTTGTCATGCCCTCTGAATGAACTCCTCAAAATGTCAGCAACCGCAAGCTTGTCTGCTGCCTTTTTATCTCGCATTTTCCAACAATGTCTACACTTGAACAGGCGCGGTGTAAATCGCAAATAGCTCACATCAAATTTGTCAACTTCATAACGCTAATCCTGACAAGTAGCATTAATAAGCCTCCCTAATGTGTGAGTTAAAATTGTCAGGAATAAAATATAGCAGTCTGGATTTCACGCTGCTTAGTCATCAAATCTATAAAAGAATCAAATGTTCTGCCGTTGTGGTTTTTCCAATTTTAGGCCCTGTTCATTTGCTTTCCCCAAAGGAATGATTCACACTCTATTAAAGTCATGTAAGACACAGGTAATTGAATTCATAAGCTAAGATTACATCCGACTTGTAACGGCCTAATGATAAAGCATGATGTTGGAGTAAGAGATAATAGGAGATTCTAATAGGACAGGCCTTTTACCATCTGCTGAGAGGAACAACATGCTCCACAGTTCAGCAGGGATACTCAGCACTTTGGATGTCACGAGTGTGCCAAAAGTCAACTGTTCAACTAGAAACAAGAATCTGTCTCAACTTAGCTGTAATTGAATGAGGACGATTTGTACTATTCTGCCTTTTAATCAAAGTGTTATTATATTATTTTACCTTTTTTTTTTGATGACTTTAGTCGTGACTTGAAAAAATGGCCTTGGGACTCGCCTTGAGTTTGAGGATCATGATTCAGGATTTGACATGGACTTGGAACTCCGAGACAACTGGATGCTTTTCCTGTTTTACTTTAGCAAACTTTAATACAACATTTTGTGACCAGAAATGCATTTTAAAAGGGATAAATTATAAAATCTATGGAATTACAGAGACAAAAGCTGTAGTTGATAATTTGACTTCAAATCTATATACAGCAATTCTATTATACACAGCTTTTAATAACTTGTTGCCAAGTTATATTCAATCTAACCCTAACCCATTTTTTTACACTGATAAAGACAAGTTATAATTTGAGAGATTATGGTTATTTCTCACTACTCAGTTTACGAACTACTTGTAGAAGTTTTTGTCTGACTGTCTGTGATGTGAAAATATGGAATGCGCTGGATTTTGAACATTTTGAAGATTCACAAATCTGTGTCTTTACCATTGTTGGTTTCTGTGTCCTATACCATTGTTGGTACCTGTGTCTTCACCATTGTTGGCGTTTTGTCTGTACCAATGTTGGTATTTTTTGCTGTTACTTAATGTGAAGGAATTGTGATTCAATAAGTTTTCTTCTTCCCACTCCTTTTCAAGCCTTAATGGGACAGTACATTTTTTGTTAAGTTTGCCCATCATTACTGTATGGGAATGCTTGGTCCCACTTCTGGAAGTTATCTTTGAGTCTAGACTCTATATACGATTAGAATTAGAATGTAAGGATATTTTTTCAGTCAGCTTATAATTGTGATAAATGGCATGATTAGAAAAAAGAAATAAAATTGGAATTCTGTTCTATATGATTGCTTTTTCTGTCTTACTCATTCTATCTATTCTTTATGCTTTATCCAGAGTCGAGTCATGGGAGACAGCAGTGTGAGCAGTCGTACTATAATAAATTACTGCTTTGGTGTACATTATGACCCAAATAGAGTACACACACAAATGATACAAACAAATGTGGTATATAGTAAGACAAAAACTACATTTAAAAGTGCAATACATTTTGATAGAATCTCAGTCTTTGTTTGAAATTGAAAACATAAGCTCCGGTGTTTTGAAAAAGCTAAAATCAAAATGTTGTTTTATTACGGCTTCAATACCAGACTTCTCATCTGTTCAGCTCAAGGGCACATACCAAACGCATAAGAAATAAACTTTGTTGAAGAGCAAACCTAGAATGAATAAAAATCTCTCAAAGCACAAACATCAGAAAGGCGTTGGGAGAAAGTTTCAAGTTTGGAGTTTAAACTTTGCGATTGGCACAAAAGCCTTCTTTGCTTTTCATTGCAGGTGTAGGAGATTTAAGTGGCCTAACTATAGCTCAGATAACCCTGGATCTGAACTCAGCACAGTAAAAAGAGAGGTGCTGACACAGATTTATAATGCTCTTTGGGTCCTTTTGCAGGTCCGCTCTCTCGCTTGGATGCGTATCACCAGACCGGCTTCCTATTTTGTCAGAAACATGAATAATAATTACATGCTGGGCTAATTCATTGTTTCTCTTTGGCTGCATTCAGTGGAGTTCATGCATACCTAAACTGCTATTATTCAGATATGGGTCATTTCATGGTGACAATGAGCAGCCGTGTGTTGCCAGATCTGTGCTTTTTCAGCATTTGTGTTGGGTTTCTCAGAACCAAATCTGCACAAAGGCTCAGAGACATTTTCAAGTGCTAATACAGATGGTTTTCTGTTGGATTTTTTATATTCATCAAACCTTCACAAGAATTATTTGAATATATTTTCTAGAAATACTAAATGGTGACAATTTAAAGTTGCTGTATTGTATTATAAAGTGTTTTAGTTTGATCTAAACAGTAGCCACAGTCTTTACAACTATTACTTTTCGACTTCACAAGATGGAACAAAGCATCTTGATCTTTGGAATTGTAGACTGACTAATGACTAATAAAATCTCAGGATTATAACATTATCGAATGAAACACAACTCTGAGGATGTTTTTGGTGAGAAAACTAGAGGAGGACTAAGCATAATATAAGAGTTTTTCTGTGTTTATTTATCCAATAATTTTGAACTTGACCTATGATCTATAATGGCTCTTTATTTAACATGTTTATCACCAGAAGCATATGAAAATAATAACTGAATAAATGGATTCATTTGTTTAGTAAAATTATTAAGGAAAGTGTTGTCATAGCTAAAGAATACAATTTTGCAAATAAGATAAAAGTGTGCAGTAAAAATTATTAACATGACATTTTCTACTTAGCAACTATTAATAAGTGAACTTTAATTGAAACAATTACCAACACATTTCTGGTAAAGGGTTTGTCATCTGCTCACATTTACTGGAAATAGATTTTCTGCCTGAATTTCTAAACACCTTTTGCAATTTTGACATTGTTGTCCTTATATCCCCCGCTAAAGAAATTGCCTGTTTCATTGATTTTGTCAACTGTGTTGCAAGGATTTAAAAGGTTAACAGCAGGTTGTGCAGCAGCCCTTGTAACTTTTGGAAGATTTGGTCACAGTCAGAGATTGCAAACTGGAAAAGCAATTGAACGCCTTTGTGACAAAAACGATGGATCAAATACTGAGACAATTATCACCGGGGACACTAAAATCTATAAATAAGTAAATAAGTTCTTAGTTGTTTGGAAAATTACTTAATAACAGTTGCGACTCTATTGCCGTGTGTCCTTTATGTGAACCCAAAATTGATCTCAACTCTTTCATTGTACATTTCAAATGAATCCGGTGTGTGTGTATGTAGATTGAGACGAACACTGACTTCTTTATGCACGTTCCCAAACCTAATTATGGCGGCTGGCCTGGGGGACAGGGCCCACACGGTGAACGGGAGAATGGCACCGGACAAAAGCAGAGGATGTGCAGGAAAAAGAGAGAGACAAACAGAAAGAACATGCTGAGGTCTTCAGAAGTGGGACGCCTCTGTGAAAGCTCGTCTATATTTATCTTCAAAAGGCTTTTTACGGAAAAATGACAAAGTTCTGCCCAACGACTGATATTAAAGCATTTTAAATCTGCTAACGACTTCAGTTTGTACAAAGTCCTCTGTGTATTGGCTGAACCTTTATCGTAACTGTCACCTAGAAAAAATACTTTTTGTGTAGAAAGTCTTGTGTCACTCTATATCTATTTTTAAAGGAAATAGATTGTTGATGTTTGTGACTTTCACAAAATCTTGAGAATCCACTTGGAGAGACCACCATTGTAGACCGGCCAGTATATATACCACCATTGTAGGATCAGCCAGTAGTCATGGAAGGAAGTATATATCATATGCCTGGAGTCCTTCATGCAATAACCTTTTGTAGAAATCACAAAGCACAAAACAATACCACACAGAAGGAGTTTGCTGTGAGTCTGTAGTTCTCCACTTTGTTGATAATTAACAAAAATACACAAAAATCTGTATTAATGTTGTGGCAACTCACCCTCCAACCCACCTACTTTTCTGAAAATTATGTAGGCATACTCATTAAGGGATTTGTACGCTTTAGCTTTCCTCTTGCGTTCACGAGGTTTTTTACACCAAATACAAGTAAATGTCAGGCCCCTTAATTTTGTGGCACTTGCTAACATCATACTAACATTCAGCAACTGTACATAGATTAAGGAGTTGCTGACGTTTGTCAAAGTGAGCCTTTCAAAGAGAGTTTTGCAATCTTTAATTGACAATGCTCTTGCTTAAAAAGCATGAGACAGCCGCCCTAAGGGCACCTGAAACGCGCCACAGTGGTCTTTGTTTACTAACAGTAAATAAAACAGCCACTGTGCTTGACCATTCTGCTTCTTCCTCTGTTTTGACCAATCAGCTTCAATAATTATTCCAGTTTTTCTCAATGACTTTCAGCAAATGTGCAATGTATAGAACCTAATCAGAGTGATATGCAAATCTGTGTGAGTCATGTAATGATTAAAGCAAATTATTCTAATTACAAAAACACGGAACATATTAAATCATATTTTGTTTTTGTAAATTACCACTCAATGCTATAATGCTGCTTATATGAGAAGATCAAACTAAAAGCATATGTTGTCTATATAGAAGTCAAATCCTCAACACAGATTCAGTTCCTTTGCTTTAAAGCTATAAAGCAGTAAACTGTAAAATCTGTGTTGCTAAAGTTCCACCATATTGTTTTCACTGATGTCCCAACAGCACTGAATAGACCAGGAGGGAAATCAAATCTTAAATAATAGTTTTATTTCCCAATTGGAGAAAATGTCCCGGGCCTATTTCTATTAAATCTCCATTTGAGTGACATAGCAGACACTTAATCCAAATAATCCTGTCTGGTCAGTGGAACATTACTGTGAAGGGGATCTCACTGAGCCATTGCGGAGAAATTGTCAGGAAAGATATATATTGTCTCTAGGTGGAGCCATTAGTTAATCTTTGCTTCTTTCTGTTTAACCAAGTCCCGTTTGGGTAAATGACTGTGATATAATGTGGCCTTGTAGGAGGGCACGCTTTAGGACGCGCCCGCCACTTGAATGATGCATGCACATATCCGAGGCAAGGGTGAGCCGAGCGAGGGGGAGATTTTCTACCTAAGTGCTGCCGGAGGTGCGAGAGGCGATGAAGGCCCTTGGCATCAGGCGGCGCGTCTAACGGAGTGGAAACAAGGCTTTATATTCAGCAATTTATGATCTCAACAAGAGAAGAGGAGTGTGAGGAGGGCAGCAGGGTGAGGGAGGGGGAGGACCTTGGGAGGTGAAGTGAAGGACATCAGCTAAGACAAACTCTCATCAGGACGTGTCGATAGAAGCGCCCAGCTAACAGGAACAAATGGCACGGTTTCGATCGGCGCTTGACATGTGGTTATTCTCACCTATGCATGTTTGTACCTATGAAGATTTATTTTTATACCACATTCAAACAGAGCCTCACATGTAATGCACGAAATATACTATCAATCAATAATATTAATAATTTACAAAAGTGTATAAATTCAATTCACAAAGAAACGGATAGTCAAGAGAGTAATGTGAGTTTTTGTTCAACAGACTGACCACTCTCCTCCTTGGAGAAACTTGCCCCATGTATGTGAAAGTCCCACTGTCTATGTTAGTCACAAGTCACCAGCTGGTTAGATCTTGGACAACACTTGGAAAAGATCAGCTGATAAAAGTGACATGACTGAAAGGTAATTTAACAGCGGACTTACACCAGAAGCAGAAGAAAGAGCAGTTCTCTTATTCATTTTTTCTGCAGGCTGGCCTAAAGAAACGACACAAGGAGTGACAAGATGAGCAGAGCGTCCAGACGACCTGAGCGCGGCAAAGTTGAGATGAAGTTAACTTTATTTCAGAATATTATTAGAATTATATATTCAGTGCAACTCAGTGAACACCTTTCACAGACACAACTGAGGCATTGGTCGAAGCACTAAAAACGCTCCCAATTACCCTCCCTCTGAAAACTTTCTTTAGAGCAGTGGTTCCCAAAGTGGGTCGCTGGAAAATTCTGGGGGTCGCGAGATAATTTGAAATGTAATTTTGTAAATATAATTCTGTGTATGTAATTGATTATTACATTGAAACCAGTATGTTGGGGGGGGGGGGGGGTAAAAACAGTAAACATTTCTTTAAAAATATGAGAATACATGAAGAGTTCAAATGTGTTTTGAAATATTGTCAAAAATATGTTCTCTATAATGTTTGTATATTCAACAATGTTGTCAGACATAATGTTGAAACAATTTTTATAAGAAGAGTTAAAATATATTTTTAAATGTACTTATTGATTTATATGTTTTAAGATCTGGCATAGAGCAATTGAATGGATAGTCTTTGAATTTATTTATTATTATTGTGTTCATACCAGTTGTTTTTCACTTGTTAACCACCAACCGAAGTAGCTGTTCACTAAGTTATTCCAAACTATTCATGTCCAGGTTATCTGTTTCTAATAAGGTTGTGTAGCTTGAAAAATTCCAGACTGGTTGTACCAGTGATATTGAGAGATGTAAGTTTGGATTCTCCAGGCTAAAGTTTTTAGTCTTTAGAGTTATGGGCTGTATTTCAAATGAAGAATTTTTGGCTTGACAATAACATAACTGACTAAACTTTTTTCAGAGAAGAAACAAAGCATAGTTTTTTAAATTTATTTCACAACGTATCAATCAGTAGGCCTGTTTCCATTTCTTAATCACCTGCAACAGATAGCAGAACAGCTGAACCAGTTCTGGCCAAACTTTAGCAACATAAAAATACAGCAGCAGAACCCACTGTTACTTTGCTCACAGAAATATTTCCATTAAAATGTGTACCAATGTTATAAAATGGTGTGTAAATGGCCAGGTTTCCATTTCCTTCCGCGTAGCCTTCCAGTCTGCTTTGGCACGCTGGTATCTCTCTGCTGGGTGATTACGTTGGCTGTGGTTATGAAGCGCAGTGATTAATCCCTATGGGGAGGAGGAACCATATTAACCTGCCTCTCGCTGTTTGCCACCACATCACCTCCGGAAAAAAACACACTCTCCTCCGTCCAACTGCTGCGGGCAATGTGGCGTCAACAAAATCCTAATTAAAACATAAGACTTCAATGGCCACTAGTGATGATGAGACACTACTCCCATCTTCCTTTATGACATGGGATTTAATTAAATGCACTCATATTCAGCCATACAGAGCGACTGTGATGTCCAGATACAGTACAGAGGACTTGAAGTATCTCTAAAGAGCAGAACCAAACCATTATATGGGAAAAAGTGCTAACTGAATTTAAAGACACTAAAAACAGGCCTAATACAACGCTCCATTGTACTCACAAAAAAGTAAATATTTATTTTGTAATTACAAAAAAATTCTAATTCTAAATCCTAATTACAAGAAATTTTTATAGCTATTATTCTGTATACGCACACAAAATGTCCAGGTTAAGCTAGCGACTCAACATGGTTAGTCTTTTCTGTGCTAGCTTCTAACTAGCTAAGATTGTGCTTGTTTGTTTTATTTTAGTCCCTAATTTATTGATTATATTTCGTTAAATTAAATGTGTCTTCAGTCCCTAATTTATTGAGTTATGTTCGTTAAATTGAATGTGTCTTCACTGCAATGTGGACATTTATGGTCTACAAAAAAGTATAAAACTAGCTGTTAACATATGGCCATGGGCTCAAGCTACAGTTAGCAGGCTAGTTTTAGTTTACAATAATAGATTATGTTATAATAATCCAATATCAAACACATAGACTTTGGTCAAATATTTACATCACTTATTTGTCATAAAATTACTAAATTAATCAGAACTTCTAAAGATGGCCAGTGTGTGGAGCCGTTCACCAAGGCCGAGCTAGCGGTAATCGGCAGATATTTTAATAAAATCACAATCTGTTGACAGTTAGTCTCACACATCCTTAGATATGTGTGGCTGTTTTTCTATGGCTCCAGCGGCTGGTTTTCAATTTGGGTTGCAATATCAGGTATATGCATAATAATATTGTTTGTTAGCTTAAATCAGGAAGTGCACTTATGCTAGCTTCTGTTAAATCTAAAATAACAGTTTTATTTTCATTTTAGGGTAAATATTAGACAAAGCATCATTAATAATTTTCTTTTAGTTGGAGGTGTCAAAATGTTATAATAAACAACAATGTAGGCTATCACAATTTAAACTAAACAGAACAATGTGAGAATTAAAAAAAAAAGGAAAAAAAATTGAAGTCAGAAACTTGGGGTTACTTTAGCTTTACTTCAACAATCAGAAACGTTTTTTTTTTTTTTTTTTCAATAAAGCTGGTTACATTTGTTAAAAAGTTCCATTTCTGAAAAAGAACGTGTAATAAATATATTTATCAGAGGCATATTAAGAACTTCACTTTTGTTGAGTAGTGGTAAATAATTACACAATTGTAATGCTTTTTCATACAATGATCATGCCACTAAAACTGCTTTTTGAGATATATCAAATTGTTGTTTTTAAAATATATATATATTATTAATTACCTGAGTGATAAGAAAAAAAGATATATTTGCAGCATGTGTGTATAGCAGCAGATACAGTTGTGTTTTGTTTGAGTTGTGCCGCTGATAATAGGAGCTCAGTGACCTGTAAAAGACGTGGTCAGAGATAGAAAAGCCTCTCAGGAGACATGTCACAGGTGGATATAGAGGATCAGCCACACCAGAGTTTTAGCTGCTGTAGCGTTTTTAAGTGAGCTCTGCAGTGATACAGAGCTCAGGGAAAGGACACCGATTCTGCCTCACTACAAATAACAAACAAAAGTATGTTACTGCAAAAGAGAGTGTAGCAATCAGGAGAGACAACTGATACTAAACACTTATCAGAGCAGAGAGTGAAGTGCTTGTGATGTGTTTCAAGGTGTGCACATTGTGGTTGTTTGCCTAATGTCTCTTTAAATTTTATGATACAACTGTCCATTAAAACCTTTGATTTTCAGACAAAGATAAATGAAAATCCTGATGCATGAGCTGGTAGATAGAGTGAAATGAAATTGAGTGAAGACACGAGGTGGCGCAAGCTTGGCTAAAATGGATTTGTAGCAACTAGTAACTGTCAGTTAGGATTCTCTTGATTCATCCATCAGACCGTGAAAACATGCATGTTAAACCGGCTGCATACTGGAGGAGTTTAAGATCTTTTGTGATATTAGACGTATCAAAATATCACAATGATTATTTGTCTCACAATTGCATCTCGTAGAAAGAACAAAGACGACACAACTTGTGGAGTGTTTTCTTTCATGTGTCCAGTTATAAACGTTAAACACAAGTGGATTAAAGCAGGTTCATAAATGTCACGGGACAGTCAGGGTCATTAGAGGTAAGGAGCTGTTACATTGACTCATTGTGGCTGTGAAATGAAAAAGTTTTCACAAACCCTGTGCTGGCTTTAGTCTAGTAAAGAATGCAAAGAATGCTCATTCAAATATGACATAAAGAATAATCCCACACTTTGACTACCTGCACAAAGCGCTACATGTATTTACAAATGGTGAGGCGATGCTTCTTCTTTATTTTACATTTTAGGAGCTGCCGTCACAAGTTCGATGTACCAGATGTTGTTTGTTGTCTCAATCCTTGCACTTGTGCTGCATATGAACCTCCTTAATGATACAGTCTGACAAAACATTGTAACCAAATCGCAATGACTCCACAGACATAAGGAGAGAAATGACAAAAACAAATCTCTTATCTATTCTGGCCTCCTTGAACTCGTAGAAGGTCACATCAGGCTTAAAATCAGGCCAAAACTCCTGTAATGTGCAGAAGGCTTAAGTGAAAATCTTCCAGCTACGGTAGTTCTGACCAAGCCTAGCATGAAGAGCTGCTGATGGTTCTGCGAGCGCTGTACTGTGATGCTCACTCCTCACGAGGGGATAGCAACATTTAAGGATGGGTTAAACGCAGAAGAAGAAGTGAGCAAAATATTCTGCAGCAAGGTTTAAATGAACTGAATCGACTAATTTACATTGTCGAAACAAACAAAAAACTAAAAAAATAATTAGCAAGCACTACTCTTTATTGCATGCCATCTCACCACACACAATTAAATGTAAAAAGTAAGTTGTTTTTCTTTATATAATAACATTTTCTCCTAAAGTTCTTCTTCCAGCCCTAACGGTCATATAGGAACCCAAAACATTCCACCATATAAGACAAAACGGATGCAGAGAGTTCATACATTGAACTAACAAGCTTCTTTCTTGATCTTAGTTCACGGCGTCTCCAGTTTTGTCATAACCTAATTCAGCACCATCTCACCTTTGTCACACATGCATCCTGTTCTTTCACACATAAAACAGCACGTTGTTCGCTGATTGAAAATTCGAAGTGTGAAAAAGGAAGGTGCTTTCTTAACCAAAAGCGATCACAACCGAGGTACAAATCTGCAGCTCCAGTTCACGCAGATCGATTATCTTATCTGAAAAATCCACTTTCCATACAGGCTTCTCCATTCTGGCCCCGTGTGTAGGCTCAGATCACGGAACCATCTGTCTTCACCTCTCTTTGGTGCAGATGGAGCTACATGACAAGGGCACGGCGGCCAATCCATTTCCACCTTGTCATCTGCAGGCATTTCGACCTGCCACGGCGCTCTTCCATCTCGATTAGGGCTGGCCTGCAGGCAACACACTTCACTGCACTGTAAAAAACAACATACACATGAATGAGTACAAATCTGTGTTTTACACTCATGAAAAGAAGGGAACGAAAACAATATAAAATGTCTGACTTTGACTCTGTTTGTCGCTTTTAAATGTATAAAGTGTTTGCCCTGGCTAAACCTTAAAAAGGTGACAATCTCAGTAAGTTGCTTGTAACCTGAAAAGTTAAGATAAAAAAAAAAATAACAAATAAATAAAATGTAATAAAAAGTATAATAATCTTGTTTTAACTTGTTTATATCTATTAAGTTGTCTGACCTACTTTTCTCTTTCTTTCTAAAAATATTTGTGTGGAAAAAAAAGTTAGAATTTTATGACAGCATCTAAGTGTTCGAATATCAATTGGCAGTGAGAAAAAAATAGATTCAAGCAAAAAAAAAAAAAAAAAAAAAAAAACCCAAAACATTTTGTCCTATTCATTTATGCTCATTCAAACTCGTTAAACTACACCAGCACATCCAGAGTCAAAACTATCAATACAAATTATTTTGAAGCTGTAGTGCCAACTTTGAAACTATTGAAAATTAGTCTTGCTCGTATAATTCTCACATATTGTTCCAATCAAGTAAGTAAAGCTTATGTACATATAGCACCTTTCACAGACAAAGTCACAAAGTGCTCACAGATAAAACATAAATAAAACACATAAACAAATATACAGCGTAAACAATCACATCAAACCCCAAGTAGAAAAAAGATTACCAAAAAAAAAAAAAAAAAAGGACTTGGGAACAACCACATGTAAGATCGGTCTCCACTGATCCAAAAGTGTGTGTGAGGAACCAGTCGCAGCTTCTGATCCACAGAGCTCAGAGCTCGAGATGGTCTATAGAGCTGCATTAGATCACTGAAATAAGAAAGAGGTTGACCAGGCAGAGCTGAAACAATGCTTTGCCAAGAGCTTAGAAGCTCTTTTTTTCTTTTTTTTTTTTTTAACAAATTAATGCATATCTGAAGCATTTATTCAGAAAAAAAAAACATACTGTAATCTTGTGCAGTAAGAGTTGTATAGAGATTTTTTTAAGCGTCATTTATAATTGATTACATAGGTAATGTTATTAGTCAACCAATTTTTGACTGAAGCTCTATTTACAGCCTACCATCATCACTGTAAAGTGAGAAATTGTTCTTAATTGACCTGATAAATATTGGATTGAAAAAAAAGTGTCTCTAATAGCAAAATACATTTAACAATTATGATGATAAAAGATTCTTTAGCTTATTTAGTTCTATCAGTTCTTTTGTTTGTATAAGCCTGGACTGACCTAATCACCTCACATTCACAGACATGGAGAGGACTTGAACAACATGACTGACCAGGTCTGTACAATAACCGTTATATTTCCCAGGAGATTCGAGGTGACAGTAGTGGCAGCCAATCTCAGATGTGACATTTCTGATAATTGAGATAACAGTGCGAGTCACTTATAGATCATATATGTGATAGGGCCACACTAATGTGTCAATAGCATCATATGTTGTGATGGATAGTGTGGTGTTGTTAGAATGCACAAGATGACCTTTGCAACCTGAATCAATCTGAGAGACTTAGAAAGGCAATGGTAGCATACAAGGTTATAACACCTATCACTTATTTACGTAACAAAACATCAAGTCAAATATAAATTAGTTTTGTACATTTTCCGCTTGTCCTTCATGTTACTTTATTCCTAAGAAATATTCCACAGAATGGCATTCATACACTTCAAAGATTTTTGTTAGTTTCAGCAACTATCTTTTCCATACGGAGGCACTGAAAGGCAAACAAAAAATCCCACAAATTCGATAATATGCACCAATAAACACAAATTCAAAACATGTATTAAAATTGAAAACACAAATGCACAGAAATTCAGTGAAGCCCTTGAATGTGTGTGGTGTAAGCTATTAAAATTAAATTTACATAAAAGCCTAAAGCCTTTGATTACTGTATTTTTGATTACTTGGATTGAAACTTGAATATATGAATTAAACATAAATTAATTTATGCGGTGTTTAGTTTCCTGTCATAAGGTGGGACATTACATCAATGACATCTCTATGGAAACAAGCAGGTGGAACTAACACATGAGAAACCTTACATAGCGTACCTGGAAAATTAATATGATCAAATTAAATATCTTAAACATACACAGTATACCAATTGTAAAGTACAGATATAGTGAGACAGTGGAACAGCTAATCTTGATTGTGATCATTATTCTCATGAAGGTCAGACATTATTTTAAATAGTGTCCTGTTTCTCTATAATCCACTGACTGGCTAATATTTACTTAACTCATTTTGATAAATCCCCACAGAAGCACACAGCAGTAGGTCACACAAATGTTAAGCCTGCCTCCAGTGAGCGTCTGTCCTAACTCATGTTTACTCTGCTCTTCATCTGTACACAACATGACAGGATTTCAGTCTGTTTACAAAGTCTGCAAAACAACTGAAAAGTTGTCTATTTGTAATTAACCTCTGCTCACACAACTTTTAACATTTTGTGTTTTCAAATAGAAGTGTGTATTCCAGGCCAGCAGGTGGTAGTGTTAACATGAACAACAGCCACATTTGTTTTAACAGACTTCATAATAAAGTTCAGTTTGTTGTCCCTGCTTCCTGTCAATTCTGTTGTTCCTTTGTGTCCTTTAAAGAGTTATAATGCATAATGCATATGAGGATTTTGTGTTGAACTATAATGACACAAAAGTCAGCCCCAATGATGACTGTCAGCTCTCCTGCCTTCTCTGACTTCTCTTGGTCCTCTCTCCTCTACTTCCTCTGCATGCCAGGACGTTTGGAGTCATGCTAGAAGAATAAGAATCAGATGCAGGACCATATGCCTGAATCATATACTCCTCTTTTCTCAGAAAACGACACCTCACCTTTGTCATCATGGATTTATTTTTAAATGTTGATATATAAGTGCTATAAGTTTGTAGAATGCATCTTTCATTAGTGTAAGGTTAGGGTTAATTATGTCATTTAGAACTTGTATTTTACAGACTTACAAAAGCATGATGTCACTTGCTATTTCTGCAAATGTTCCATACCATTTCTCCTGCTTTACCTGGGGTGGGTCAGCAACCTGAACAAGACGCCCAGACTTGCCTGTTCCCTTCCCAGGCCAGTCTAGAGATATAGTCCCTCTAACGTGATCTGGGTCTTCCCCAGGGCCTCCTCCTGGTGGGACATTGCATTATTTGGCGAGCTTTATACCACTATTTTATGCAAGCAGCTACCAGGGGATAATTGCAATAATTTCAAGCTTTAGAAAAAGATAAAATGCATTTTTGAATGAATTTAAAAATGAAAATTTAATTAAAACAAGAATACAACTAAATTAATTGACAATATTCCAAAGAAAACTCATGTCTTTCCCCAAAACCTCAAGTTGAAGGATACTTGGAGTACGAGAAAAAACTTATGTGGGACAAAAACTGTGAACCACTGCTTTGTACAAATATCTCTTCTTTCAGGTTGCAAAAGTTTGGTAGCAGTTATCTAAGTAGTTTAAATAAAGATGTTAATAAGACAACCCAACTCTGAGAACAAAAACTGAACTCAAACTCTGGTCTTGCATTGTGTTTAACTCCAGCAGTAATCTTCTTAGGCCTTTTAAAGCAGGTTTTTATCATCCTTTGTGTTTCTTTGATTATAGACATGTTCAGCCATGTTACTCTATTATTACCCAGCCACTAATCACACGCCGCACTATCACTGATGATAATTTCTCCTCTCATCTTTGCTCTGGCTGCATGGAAATGAAAATCTTACCTGCAGCACTTTTCTTAGGTCGGTCTTTACGTAAGTTGTGCCATTAAACTGTGCATGATTTAGACTGCAATAGCTGGAGGATGATATAGGAGTGTGTTGGCACTAGGAGGGAAATGACCCGTGTTTTCAGTACAAAGCAGTTCCTCTGTTGATAGTCAGGAGCTGTGGCCTCAGGAAAGACACTGAGCTGCTGCATAAACCGGTTTAAATGTCAAATAGGTGACTGCTCTTACAGTACAGAACATCTCGCTAAAACGCTGAACGTACATGAAAACTGGGGAGCCCATTTTTAAACCAGCAAAGGAGGAAGTGTGTATTTCAGTTACATTTCCTAGCTCTCATAAAGCCCCCTGGCAAATCATTAATATTTGTGTGCAGCCATGTGCTTGGATCAGCTTTGTTCAGATAGCAAAGTGAAGCTGGGACAGGCTCCCAAAGCACACTCAATATAGCTCTGATTATAGCTTTCACTTCCAAAAATCAACAACAAAACTTATTTGATGCAGACAATGTGCATAAAGTTGGCAATCCTGGCCCCAAAGCATGTGTGTATAAAGGCCTGGGGCTGTGTCTAAAAATGCAAAAGATTATAATGTCTATTTTGTATGTTCCACAGTAAAAATAATCTATTTCAACTGATTCAACAATTCCACAGATAGTTACATGTCAGACTTGTGAAAAGATCTCCATGCTAAGAATTCATTTTTTTAAATGTATTTTGACAATTTATAACATCGTAATTAAAAAAATGCTAGACTACCTGCAAAAACAGTAACATCTCAATAAGGCCAGTAGTTATAGCAGCTCCATCAAAATTATTGCACATCATTCAAAGGTTGAATAGAGGGATTATTTCTTTATTACCATGGAGGATGTGCAAGAACCAGATAGCAGCAAGAGCAACAACTGATTGACACAAGTTGTAGCAGCAACCCTTGCCAGCGTTATTGTCAGGTAAATAAGGGCCTGATTTATCAAGCCATGTGCAAAATTGCAGGTGCAAAGTGAAAAAACAAATCAAATTATTTGTGAGCAATTTATGGAAACTTTAATTTTGGAAGATGTACTTTTAACATATTACACAAAAGAGACAATTCTGCATCTTTAGAAAAAGAAAAAATGTCAACAATCCAAGTTTTTGCTCCCCCTAACCTTTTTGCACATGAGCAATTGCTTGATCTAGCAATCTTGCCCTAAGAGTTTATCACACTGGGCAAAAACAAAAATTATGCTTCTAAATCAACATATGTGAATTCAATTCGTCTTTATGACCTATGCATGTAACATTCAGGTGAGTGAAAAAACTGCGAGAAAAACATTGTTTTCGGGAGCTAGACGTCTGTCATATACTGGTTCATACCAAACAGCTCCAAACAGTTAGCTCTCATCCTGTTTTATTATTTTCTTATCAAAGAAGTTTCCCCAGCCAACTACACAGACAGCGATCTTCCTCTGGTGACATGCGCAGTTGAGGAAAAGTGACGTCGACCGATAATTCCTCTATACTACATTACATGCTGTAATGCTAACTGTGACATTTTAAAATGTTGGAAAACAAAATGGATTTGAACAGCTCTTTAACTTAACAGACTTAAAATTCCACAACAGCACTGAAATAAGCTGTGTTCACGTTAATTTTACAAGGGAAGGGCAACTAAGAAGAACTTGGTTAAGCAGTTTTTTGTTATTAAGTGAATGGGTCACTAAAAGCAATCAGATTGAACATTTGTCATATCGTCTTTTAGTTGTTTCATGGCAAACAATTATTTACAGGAAAATCTTTTTCACTATGATGGACATAAGACAAACTAATTTTAGTAGTTTCTTTATCATATTTGAATCAGACTAAAGCCACATAATTACAACCTTCTTTACATTTGACTACAGCAATATTAATGTCCTGTGTCAAACATAATTCTTTCCTCAGTACCACCACTACAGCTGAGTTTGTTTACACAGACACAGTGGGAGACATGATGGAGCCCCATGCAGTGGCAGTCATTTAGAGGACAAAAACTTCAGAGTCACAGATTGTTATAAACCCTATAGTGTTACCACAAACAAAAAAGCATGTGTAGGTCACTCCTGCGCCCAGTGACAGTGCTATTCTGATATCCGGAAGATATAATATAATTGGCCTATAGGCAATGGCGCTGACTGTTCCCAATGGAGGTGTTAATATGAGATGATTGTGGCGGTCAAGGCCAGTAGCTCCGCAGTATCAGTCTGATTGTCTTAATGACCATGGATGACCTCATTATCCTTGGCCCTCTGACCAGACTCATCCTCTCCTCATCTATCTCACAGTGTTGGGCTCTTAGGGCTGTTCTGTGACCCATATATGAAGCTCAATGGACCTGAGCCCAAGTGTAATGAACGATCATGTTAGTACACAAAGTTAATGAGGATATGAAGAATATGGGACGTTTAATATGTAAAGGGCAAGTGTAGTCTTACAGAATTTAGTTTAAGGGGATCTAGTGTGTTAAATCTACTTTAGCCATGTTATATAGTGTTTTCACACATTAGTTTACTCAAAGTTCTATCAACTTTGCAATTTTGAACAGGAAGTCAATTGACCTGTTCTATTTCAAAGCCATTTTAGATTGATTTTGTGTTTTACAATGAATAAATGATAATTTACTGATGCTATAGTCAAATATTAATGTCTTCATTACGTCAGAGTTTGTCGTATACTGATCATGTTTTAGCCAGTGATGGGTAAGTTACTGTAACATTTTATTACATTATATATGACTAGTTACAGGGAGAAAATACATTTGTATTACAATACTGCTGTTCAAACTAAGTTACACTACTGTGAGTTATATGAACTAATCACACATTTGCTAAGACATATACATACTAATCCTGTTACACTTACATTTGATTACTGAATAATATATGAAATACGATGTCACATGACATTTCCTCTAAATTTTTGATTCACGTCAACAGATGTTTTTTTTAGTAGTATTTGGTACTGAAGTGTCATATTTAATAGAATATTAAACAATTACTTCATATGAAAGTATCATGAGTTACTCAGATTGTCAATATAGTAATAATTTGTGACATTTTTTTAACTAATGAGTTACACTACTTAGTTACTGAAAAGGGAATATTTTGCAATAACTAGTTACTTTTGTAATGAGTTACTCCAACACTGATTTTAGCATACATTAGATAAAGTGTTTTAATAGAATTGATGAAGCCAATGTTTTGGTTGAACATAAAATACTAAAAACTAAAGATTATTTCTCATATCTTATGGTTCTCCTATAAATACATTCCTAATACAGTACAAAAGAAGACGGTTTATATGTTAATAAGTTAATGTTATAAAGGTAAACACTCAGGTAAAAGGAATTTGATTTTATTCATAAAATGATAGTTTATTATTATTTTTTTTTTTACAAAACCTTATTGCTGCATTATACAATATTTTCCATCTTTTATACTTCTCATTTTGAAACAGCACATTTTAAACATAATAAACCCTCTCAGTATCACCACGTCAAAGTTTGTCTCATTGTCCTCTGTGCTGCTGTATTTCAGTTTCTGTCTCCTCCCATTGCTTTAGTCATGCTCTGACTTTCAATGTGGTATTTAAATAAGCTGTCTCTCTTTTCAAACCACACAAAAATAAATAATACAAACAAAACTAAAGAATAAAGTCCAATTTCACTATTCAAATACAACCTTGAGTAAACAAATGATGAAAGAATGCTATTAAAACATTACATAACATGTCTTTTGTGTTTTTGTAATCTTGGTAAACGGTCTTTAAAAATCTTATTTTATATTATACTTTGTTCAACTTCCAAGACGCTCAACAGGCTTTACAGTCAAGCATTCACTCACAGACACTGAAACAAGGTGCCGTCCCAGTTTGTCAAATAATGTTCCAGTGATCTCCCATCCAGTATTGAGCAGGCAGATTGTTTTTTTGTTGTTGTTGTTGTCAAGTGAAAATCGCATGGTAAGTCAGTAAAAGCCACCAATAATAATCTAATATCTGTATCCAAGTGTTTCTTATCGTCAGTTATGATTTGTAAGGCTCAATATTCAAATGACTAAGACACACATTCATCTCAGGTCCTTTGTAGATCTGTGGACACCTCTCAGTGACCCCTTTGCATTGTTGTTGCATCTACAAGTTTTAACCTCCAGTTTCCGGGACAGACCTGTCAGAAAATCAGCTTCAAAGTTTCAGTGACGCAAAGTGAACTCTTGTCCCCTCCGCTCTCCTCTCATCCATTTTCTCCTCTCATCCTCTCTCTCTCTTTCTCTCTCTCTCTCTCTGATGTACTTCAAACAGCCTCTCTCGCTCGCCCCGGTGCGTCGGACGGGCAACACAGCCGTCCTCTCTCTGGATAGAAGCACCTCCTGCATCTTCAGAACGTGTCACTGAAAATCTGTCAAAAGTGTCTCAATAGAGTGAGTGAGGCTATAGAAGTACAATCGACTGCAGAGGGATGATGGGCTCAAATGGAAGTAACTCAAAGTAGTGTAGAATTACAAGCCAAAGAAGAAGAAATACAGTAATAGAAAAGTGACTTTTTTATCCTTGAATGAATTTTTTTAAACCTTCTCAGGTATCTGTTGTTATATTGTTGATGTCTTTACATGTCAAAATACAGTATTTTACTAGAAAATAATGACCTTGCTTTACATGAGCTGTTTTTGCAGATGAAGTAACACTTAATCAGCTTCTCCTGCACCATCTACTACAGTATAATAAGTGGAAATTATAGCTTTACACTTTAAATATTGCTTCTAACACATTATCTATAGCCCGTACACCTGAATATAAGCCGCATCGACTAAATAAAAATATATAAGTGCCTTGCTACTTTATGGAAGTCAGTGAGATTCTATAACTTGCCACACGCAACTCACTAATATCAAATACTACACATACATATACACTGTATTTGTGAGGTAAACTCTTGAGAATCCATCTCCTGCCATCGTGTTCCCAGAGTATCAGCAGCTTAGACCACAGCACAGCACTGTGGTTTGTGCAGAAGCCAAAGGCGAGAACCAAACCAAATATTTCAGCTATTTTAGCAGAATAGAACTGTTTTGTATGTTTAATATGTGCATCTGATTGACAACAATTATACAATATTTTGGCTTCTTCCACAGTTGTGACATTTTGACCAATCAGCATCAAATATGCCACATATCAGTGTACATAACATTCTAAGCCTATTGCCAAAATGCCATAAAAAACAAACAAACAAACAAACAAACAAACAAACAAACAAACAAACAAACAAACACACACATATTTTAAGCTTTTTAGACATTTACCTCAGTGTGCCACAGAATGTTATAGCAACCTATATAAGGTTTTAGCACATGAGCCTCCATAAATCATCATAAACTGGGTAAATTTTGATTTATTCATACATGTTTGAAACATTCTACTTTGATTGAGGCTTAAACATAGAAAATTGTCACAATAAATGCTATGAAAAACATGGCCTATCAGTGCTGCAGTTTGGAATAACATTTGAAGGTACACTGTAAAAGCATGTTTTTTTGTAATTAGATGCATTTGTGCCCTGAAGAAATAGTACAAACATGTCTTTTTAAGTTGAGCAGGCTTGCATGGCCACGACATGTTTTTATTTATTTAGCTTGTTTCTGAGGAAAAGCACTTTCTCCTTATAGCTATGTTTTTGACCAATAGCGGGTCTCATAATGAACATGTAATCTAGTGAAAGCTGAACACTAACATCTGAAAAAGCCACATAACTCTGCTGTTATTGTCCAACTCACTTCACATTTGAACAGCGATCTCCTTTGACACTATGACCACAGTTTGCATTGTTTGAGTCCGGCACTGAACAATGGCCCAGCTCTTTCCTACAAAAAAACTCAGCCTCAGGGAGAGATTTCTGTGTGTTCCCTCCCTGCTTCGCTCTGAAACGTCACTTCACATTTCTTTAGATAAGCAAACACTCTCACATCTGATTGGCTGCACTCCAAAGGGAATGGGAGGGGCTTAGGACTGTCCCGTCTGGAGTTTCTCTGAAGTTTGTGGGTAAAGTAAAGTGTTTTGGAAAACAGGTGGTGCCATAACGAGAGAGATGAAGGGAATTAAACCACTGCGGAATGGAATAATATGAGAGAACAGAGTGGATGTGATCAGCTGTAAACATAAGGTAAGATCTACAAACTCTTAAGACGTTGGGTTTTGTGTAGAAGTAGAGCTCAGTCTGTGGAGTTGAAAGTAGTGAATCTATTGGTCTGGTCAACACATTTATTGGTCTGATGAGGATCTATGGCACTGTTTTTGTAGGGTTCTAAAAGAGTAGTTTATGAATAGCCTAATAATACAAACTATTTTTGAATATAACTTCATTCTAACTAAAGCTACTTGGGAAGATTAATCCATCAATCATTTCAAATCACTGTCTTACTGGGAGTGGATAGTTCTTGTTCAGTGTGTCTATAGATAATGTCTTTGTATTTTGTTAACATAATAAAAGAGTTGTTTTAATGGAAAAAACATTGATGTATTGTTGATCAAATATAATCACTCTTACATTTTTATGTGCAAAATTTACCAAGTAAAACTTGTAACATGAAAGCTTAATGCTTGTCAGAAGAGAATGTTTATAGATAAAGTAAATTAACTCTGTATGTTCTGGAGCTGTTCATTTAAAAAACAGTTTATAGAGACTTGAAACTGTACCTGGGACGAACATAGTAAAGAAAAGATTCTATAGGCCAATGCTGTGTAGTGGGGAGAAAACCAACCCAGCATTATCACATTTCAGAGGATAAATCTATTGCTGTTTTGGTTCTCACAATGTTGACCCTCTAAGGAACCAGACTTTTTTTTTTTTTTTTTTTTACTAAATTGCCTAGAGTAAAGCTGGTGGCACTAGCTGCGGCCAGAATAACACTAAGCAAAATTTGGGTTTTGACAATTCATTTAGCAAAAAATGTTTTAGAGACTTAAAATCATTGAAAACATTTAAAAGATGCCCATTAAAAAGTTTAAAATTAGTTTTTTTTTACAAAATGTAAATGTATTTTTTGTTCATCAGAAGAACATTTAAGCAGGCACAAGTCATCTTAAAATGACTGATTTGACTGTAACAAAAAGAGTTACATAAACTAACTAACCCTTTCTTCTAAATATGCAGAAGTTAGTTTATTTTTATGAGAAAACTAACATATTTGAAAATATAGGGAAAATGTGGGCGGTACAGCACATGTCCCATTGGTGTCTTAAGGGGTTAATTAATGGTAAAATGATATTTATTTAATGTTAAAATGTAGCAACATCAGTTCTGTATGTACCAGTCTTTTTTATCCAAAAACAATTTTACTTAAAAGTATATTTGTCACTCTTTTTGTAGTTGTCTATACAGATTTATATTGACTCATTATATTTTGATTCCAGAGTAATCAAAGCATTCATTCCTGCCCACATAGTGTCTGTGTGTGACCTGTGATAACAATCTACAGCTGTGTGTTTCACCTGTACACAATGACTCAGTGTCAATACAACACCTCCAGCTCAGGTGGAGCTTTACTGCAGTACAAATACTTTTACTTCAACGACAGTAAAGGCTCAAATCACTCTTGTTACACTGTAATCTATCCTCTTGGTAGTTCTGATGAAGTCTTTTTTGATTGTTACTCAGACCATTTTGCTTACTTACTCAAATAGAGATAAAATATTTGTGATAAGCAGATAAGAATACATAAGAACACAAAGTAGCAGGTGTAAAAACTGAACTAAATGTTTGAAGTACAAGTACTTAGAACTGCACACTACCCCCCTTTCTATGTTCTTTCTTTCTCTTTCTTCCATTCTCCTTTTCTTCTTGGGTTTTCGGCTAAACTCCAGGAAAAGTGTGTCCCTAATCCTTTGAGAAATGTTTTTAATCGGCTCTCGTAAGTCAGCCAGGTAGACACAAAATGGCTCCCAGCTTTAGTTAGCAACAGTTTGCATACTTTCTCCACTTTGTAATAGTTAGTTTTCCTCCCACTCACAGCTGAAACAAATGAAGGGTTCTCGTGTTTTAAATCCACACAGAAACGGGATCAGCTCTGATTTGAAATGCCTCAGCTCTCAGCGGAGTGGAGTTGTATTTTCCTCCCACAAAACAATGAGAGGTTTCGACAAGATTACAAGTATTTCTCAACATGATTTTGAGCTGGGAGAAGAGAAAAATGTGGATGTGATTATATTTTTATATGGAACATCTTTAACTTGGTAACCATCGTTATATTCAGTTGTTTTGTAAAAGCAGAACATGGCCTGTTTTCCTATAAAGTAACATAAATATAATACATTTTTCAGGTGGCAAGTAACCAATATTGTAATTAATAATTTTTTCTTTATTTTGAGTAACTGTACTTGAGCATAAAAATATCAAGTGACTTTTTACTTTTACTTCTTACATTTTTAAGAAACATCTGCAATTTTCAAGAACAAACCTTTCTTTTATAGCTAGTGCAGACCTGCTGGGTTGCATTGGCTTTATTGTATTTATCACATGATAAAGGTCAGATAATTGATGATTATTTCACTATAAAACATATCTTACACTCAAACACAATACTTACAAACTTTGTGATAGTACTTATGACAATTTTTTTAGTTAAACATTGAGAATTTTGATTTAGCTTGTTTAACCCAGTTTGGTTATTTGGATGAGGTTTATAAACTTTTGTCTAGTAAATACAGTAGGACTTATACAGGTATACTTAGCAACCACATTGTAAATATAGGCCCAAATCCTCCTTAATCACACACCTTAATAAATTTTAACATTTTGTCACATTTCATTTTGTTAAAGTTGGGGTAACTGATTTTTTAGTTGTGAATTAGTAAACTTTCCACTAAAAGTATGATAAATGCCAAAAATAAAACCAAAAAATGCACTAGAAAGCAGCAAATTACATAGTTTGTCCAAACAATTTCTTTGACGGACACTCTGCACAATACAGTACAATTAAAAATAATGTAATGTGATTTCATTCAGTATAAATGTGATCACGTGTTATATTAAGCTTATATAGCCTTATGTCATATATGAAACACCATAGATAGGCCTATACTTTATAATGCGGCCCTCGACCAACGCTGACTCCAATCAATAAGGCTCCCAGCTCCATTTGAATTTGACACCCCTGCTCTAAGTACTGTCTGCAATGAAAAATAAAGAATTTTAGTGCTTATCAGGAGCCGAAAGTTGCGCTCTGATTGGCTGTGTTTGGGTGGTCTTCTCCATTTTCATTTTGTTGTTTGTGAAAGACTTTCATTGACCATAACTGCAACCAACATGTCAATATTAACCATGTGTTGAAGGATTTATGAGAGGAAGTTGTCAGATTTAAAATCTAAATTGTGTTTGCAGAGTGAAAATCAGCTTCTCCATCTTTAAATGATAGTTGAAACACCAGAAATATGTGTAAGTTGTGCGAAAATTGTCTTTGCATTTTGGTGCTTTTTAGCGACGTATGTGGATGGAGTTTTAAGACTCAAAATACTTTTAATTTTTTACTTTTAATGGTCAATTACTTCATAAATGGCAGCTTAACCACCATAAAACTATAGATACGTACCACAAGGACTGTCACACCGACGGTACTTTTACTTGGGTATTGAATATCAGAACTTTTGCCACCTCTGTCTACATATAACCAAAAGGATCTAAGTTTTAGTGCCAATACCAGTTATTAAACTTAGCTGTAGAATCTAATGTTCTTACAAGTTCATTCACAATCAGTCATATTTCCGCTGAGTCAGAGAAAGAAGATGAAAATGGGGCAGACATTATTTTGTGGTGGATTCTTCTCTGCTCTGTGCTTCTCCACATTTCTGAAGGTTTTTGTTTATTTAAATGTTTGTGAAAAGTAATGTTTTTTCCTTTATTTGTGCTGAGTCTGAGCTGTGCAGCGCCTCCCTGCCGCGTTCCCGTGGGACAGGAGTGGACCGGGCTGACTGATGTGGGAGATAAACTTTGGGCCTGTTTACCTTGTGTTGCTGGAGTTAAAAATATGTTTGAGAGCTCAGCACAGAGCAGTCGGCCTCATTAGTTATGCTCATATCACAGATCGAAGACGGATTCTCAAGCTTCCAGAAGAAAACATACATCTGGACCCTGTATCAGCCGGTGTCTTCTGTGGAGATAAGGAGAGACAGTGTCAAGTCTGGGCTTTGAAATAATGCAGAGAATATTCTAACTGAAGTAGTGTTTATAGTGCAAAAGATTATATTTATATAAAGTATTTGCTGCTCATTTTTCATCTAAAAACAAAATGAGCGTGTTACCGAGTGTCTGAGATAAGAAGAGGTCAATCTCTTATCCTGGAGTGATGCGTTTCAGGAATGTCTTTGATAGAGATCAGGGACCGGACATCTTGTATTACACTGCTCAAGCTCGTTTTGGCTAAATTAGAGGCAGCCAGGAATTACCGGCTGAGTGGACAGATACTTTTTGTCAAAGTCAGTTTTCTACAAAGAAACTCTGTAAAAGGTAACAACCCAAACTAGATGACCTCGAAAAGGAAACTTTTTGGCTCTACCAAATAGGAGACACCATTCAGTGACCCACTTGGATCAGCACAAAGCAGTCACACATTAGGTACACCGTGTGACACTGGATAGAAAAGCCAAGTCAAACCCTGACTGAATAATATGTTGAATTATACAATTACACTGTGGGTGATAGAGCCTTACTGCAAATCCCAAATTCTGTGTGTGCAAGACAATGCCTGATACTGTAGCAGTATTGTAGGATGTCACAAAGTCTGTTCTGTTGGAAAGAATGATGGGACGTTCAAGAGTTCAACTTGAACGAGTGCAAGAAACTGAAAAACAAGAAAAGGTTTCATCAATAAACTAAACTTTTCACTATTTTGAACTTTTTTAATCAATCAAATCTTAGTCTTGATCACTTATCTTGCTTTGCTGATATTAGATAAAAACGAGTTAGTTGGGATTTAGCATGTTGTGAGTCTTTTAAAGAAGGGTGAGCATTGTCAGAATTAGAAAACACTAACATCTCAAAGCTGTAAGCTGTCCAGTCCTTCTTAAATAGTTCAAAATCTGTGTGTAGGTCTGTCCACTGTTGTGAGAATGAGGGACCGCCTGGAGGAGCTGCGTCAGAGGGTCCAGGACAGCGCGGAGGACACTGACAGCTCTAACCCGTTCTCAGAGGAGCAGCAGGATGACGTGGACGCAGCCGTGGTCGGGGTCATCACTCCAGAGGCCGTGATCTTCGAGGAGGAACCTGTCATCGAGAATATACTGAGTGATGTCCAGCAGATCAGAGATGACATCACAGCACTGGATGTGGAGGTATGCTATAGATTTACTTAGAACATCACTGACAAAATGTAGGGCTTAGCTTTGTCTTTTTGACACTGTTTCTATAGGTACTATTCAAGCAACATTCTCTGCAATTCTATTTGTTCCAGATAGGTAATGGTTCAAGTCATTTGATTAAAAATGTGAAACCACCGCTTTGATATTTAATTGTATGTACACTTTCCTGCTGAAAGGATATTTTAAAGGCCCAAATGTCTAACCCTAACCCTCATGAAAGACATTTTAATGTACTGTTTTAAACCTAGCTAAAAAAGTATGGTAACACTTTAGAATAACTACAGAATCATTAGGATTAATAAATCATTAATAACACCTTAATAAAGACTTAATTAAGTATGAACAAATAATTAATTAATAGATGAAAAAGCTTATTAATGCTTAGTACCTACTTAATTTCTCTGAATCTTGCCCCCTAACCCTAAATCCTAACCTTAGCTCCTTAGTTAAGTAGTTACTAAGCATTAATAAACTTTTTTATTCATTAATTCACATTAGTTCATTAATAATTAAGGCTTTATTTATGCTTTGCATAAATGCAGTTGCAGGTGCAGTTAATATAAAGTGCTACCAAAAGTATTTACAGTAACATTTTCTGCTCTGGCTGAAAGTTCTCTGGGTCTGTCATCTGCTTGTTTCCATAGAGATTACATCACTAAAGTTACACAGTCCTTAAATGCATCCATCATAATGAAGATGGGGTTTAAAAAGTTTACCAAAAAGGTTCTCAATGGCAAAGTGTGCTTTTCTACCAAAATAACTGGGCAAAAAGTGTTAAAAATTCAGAAGACAGAAATCCAATTCTCTCTGAATAATTTAGAAAAATAAAAAGCTCACCCAGCATGACCTGACTATACTTTCCTTTTGTGTTACTTCTGATATAAAACTGCTTCTCCTTTGGTTAAGAGACTTCATGTGTAATAGTGAACATGTTTATGCCCAGGTGGTTAAGTTCAGCCAGCAGCAGAAGACTCTGGTGGCCACCATGCGTCGCTTCAGTGTGATGAAGAAGGAGAGCAGCATCACACGGGACATCAAACTCCAGGCCGAGAGCATCCACAGGAGGCTGGACGCTCTCTCCAAACAGGTGCAGAAGACGGAGGAGCTGGAGGGGCCCGCTTCTGTCACCGCACGGATACAGAAGTCCCAGCATGCAGCACTGTCACGCAAGTTCCACCAGGTTTGACGCCACTGACCTATCTGTCGTCTGTCTGTCTGTCTGTCTGTCATATTTAAGCAGATACTATGTCTGAATTCTTTGTAAATAAATAATAATACTATGTGTAAACCTTTGTGGAGGCTTTATTAGGGCTTATTCAGAACTCAAGTTGTTTATCATCAACATCAGTTTAGATTTTCTTTCTGTACTTGCACCAGCAGATATTGAAGTGTGGCAGTGATTTCCTGTGACTGTGAAAGAGCTGTTTGGAATCCCAATCAACAACTTGAGCCCAGAAGAAACTGCTAGCTCAGCTGTCAAATGTGACAACTTTTATACTTTGACATCTTATATATTCAAACTTGAAAGTACTATCCAAATTTTGCTTGATTAAAACAAACAAAAATAATACATTTTAAACTTCCTATTTAAATCTACACATTTGGCCATTTACCCAATGCATTGTGAGTCCCTGAATTGTTAACAACTATACCAGCTAAATAGGACGTCTGGTCACCCTAGTTTTAAGCTTTTTCGGCTGTCAGGGGCGAGACGTGTCGGTATGCTAACAACAGTTTGCCACAGTCACAACAACAGATAGAAATTTAGTGGAGTTTTGTGAACAAACAAGACATTGTTAGACGTAGTCAGGACATTACAGACTACAGTAATTTCCTTGTAAAAAGATACATTACCAAGATATCTGTGCTAGAAATTAAATTTAAGTTATTTTATTGTTAAAGGCTTAAAGAAGAGTTTGTAAAGTAAAAACTAAACAGTCCTGACATCACAAAACTGAGAAATTCAGAGCAAAGTTTAGACTCAAAAGGAAATAATTCTGTCTGTGTAAACAGAATTCAGCCATGTTTTTGATTAGGAAGCAATATTAGAACAATTTTGAGAATTTATTTTGTATATGAGCTCTTGCCAATACTGTGATAACAGTTTATATGGAAAACTGAAAACAAATAGACAATACAAATTCACCAATCTACTTTTTATCATCCTGTAAACCACTGTATTACTACTTCATCTTTTTCCAAAGTAGCCCCTCCTCATCTCCCCTTCCTCCTGAGACCAGCCTGTCTCCTGTGTGCTTATTTGCAGGTAATGCGTCTGTATAATGAAAGTTTGCTGAGCAAGCAGGAGCGCTGTAGACACTTCATTATCCGTCAGCTGGAGGTCTCTGGTCGCGATGTGACGGAGGACGAGGTGAACGAGATGGTGGCGTCGGGGAAATGGGAGGTCTTCAACGAGAACCTGCTCAACGACTCTCGGATCACACGCTCACAGCTGTCTGAGATCGAACAGAGACACAAGGTGAGGGTGGTGTTCAGTGTTCAGCCAGTACACAAAGGACATTCTGTGTTTGTGTGCTTTCTCATGTATTTGACATTACATAAAGTACATTGAAGATATAATGCAGCTTGAAAGCTAAAGACTTAAGGCTGATTCTTATTGGTGCAGTGAACACACTGCTTTTATCGAATCAATAAAATACTTAAAAGTTTACTATACATATTTTTTTCCTTCTTAAAATTTAAACATGCAAAGAAATCTAGATGTGTTTACACCAGTTTGTGTGTTTTTGCTCATACATCTATTCACTATACAGTATATGCTATGACAGTATATCTGTGCTGGCGCAGGACTGATTTATTAGTGGTTAAAGTATTTTGGGCCAATGATAGTTGTGAGAGCACTTGTCTATATTGTCTGTGAGGTAATAGTATTAGTTTGGCAGCCTAGTTTCAGTCAGTATCCCCAGGAATACTGACTGAAGAATGTTTTACATCTTTTTAAATACTATTAGGGTTAGAACAGTTAGCAGCTGTGTAAATATGACTTCAAGAGTCTAGATTATTTTATATGACGGCAAAGTTTTAGATTTGTTATTGTTGTGCATTAGTCCTCTGTGTTATATAGCCCACAGTAAGTCCCGGTTGATTGTGGGACCTGAAAACCTAAAAAGTCCTTAAAATAGGCAAGGCAGTGTAATTTAATTTACAAAAAATAAATAAATAAATAAAATAAAAAAAAATAAATAAAGAGCATACGTGTTCCCTATTCACCTTTCTTCTGTGTACATGACTTTGACTTTATTTGTGAGCGACACAGTGACACAGCACTTGTGCTATTGCAGCATACTAAAGATCTTCCAAAAAATTCTGATCTTAGCTGCTTTTTTGGTTAAAAAAGGTCAAGATAATAAAGGAAAATATATAGAGAGCATTGCAAAAACTATATACCTACGCTTGCTTATTATGACTTGGAAAGTTTATTCCAGAATGGAGCTGTTTAACTGGATAACAATTAATTGCTTGTGTAATGTAGAAGTTTCACTGGTTTAGGACATTTTTAAGTGGTTGTAGGAGAATTTGACTGAAAACAAGAACAAAAATTTTCTAAAGGGGTAAGAACAGTTTTCTTAACCCATAAATAAAAAGCAATGTCTTGAAATCCGTTGAAAACAACAAACATAATCTAGGTCTCTACAATGAATCAAGGTTGAATTTGACAACATTCTTGAAATTAGGGTTTAAATACTGGTATCAAGCAACTTCAACTTGTCTTAAAATTCCTTTTTGCAGTGTGCTTGAAAAAAAAAATGTAGGAATAGCATTTTGTTTGACAGTGTGAATGAATTCACTTGTTTGAATATGTATATAAATGCAACAAAACAAAACAAAACAAAACAAAACAATGATTCTTCTCTCAATAGTCTCAGCAGTAATATTTCATACTAACATCATTATACAACACACAAAACTTCTTTTCACTGCACACTTACTCATTTCATGTTCCAATTCCTCCAGGAACTGCTGAGCCTGGAGAACAACATGAAGGAGCTGAGGGACCTGTTCATGGACATCTTCATGCTGGTGGAGGAACAAGGCGCTTTCATAGACCACATCCAGACCAACGTGGAGCGGACTCAGGACTATGTGGCTGTCACTAACGAGAAATTCAAACTGGCTGCGCGCTACAAGAAGAAAAACCCTTGTCGCCAACTGTGCTGCTGCTGCTGTCCGCCCTGGAGATGCTGTTTATAACGCGGAGGACCATTAGCGCTGGATTCAAATAGCATTTATAGACAATCTTGGAGGGTGCTCGAGTGAGAGATGGTGCAGCAGGGCCAGTGGAGCAGAGAAAACAATTAAGCGGAAAGGCCAGATTTGGTGTGTGATGCGCCTGTTGGCTTCAGGAGGATGGGAATCGAAGTGGACGTTTTTTTTTAGCTAGCGCTGTAACGAGACTGCTGCTTAAGCAAAAGGCCGGCTGCTAACGGACACAGGTCACATGACAGCGCCACTGCCTCACGAGCTGTCATGCTAATTAATCAAAAAAGATGTGTTTTTATGTATTTTAGAGCACGGTTACAGACACTATTTTACACAAGCACTTTACTGCGTATGTATAAGGTTAGAGGACTGTGAGGAATTCATTCAATTAAATAAATGCAACAGTGGAACATGCAAAACATTAAGATCTCCATGGCGATCACAAAATGCACTTACCCCATTCTCAAGGTGCTATGTCATTCAGAGTTTATTTTTGGTTGTACTAGAATAATTTTTCATCAATAATGGCTAAATTTCCAGAAGTTCTACATAGCAAACTAGTAATTCATTGAAATATTGAGAGATTGTGATTCAGGTCTAAATGTGAGTTATTTTACTTTTACTTTTGTTGAAGTCCCACATGCAGCACTGCCACAGACAATTCTCAAAATGTGGTGTGGAATTAAAGCCAGTTTTTGGAAGAAGGCTTTTGATTATTGTTGTTTTTTATTGTTGTTATTTTAAATGACACAGACTAAAAGATAAAGGCAGAGATAAAGGTCTAAATCAGGCTCAGACAGGCTGTTTTGCACAACTGATCAATATACGTATTTATATATAAAAAATGTATGTGTAGAACTCCAATAAAACCAGATTTCATTCTTGGTTCATCTGGAAAGTGGTGCCGAGTGAGAACCATTAAAAAAAAAAAAGGGGGGGGGGGGGTATAAAATGGATTTGATGATGTTATGAGAGCAAAATAATTATGAAACTAGCATAGGTAGTGTGTAAAAGACTGTCAAGAGACACTAAATCTGGTGTGATCTCCTAAAACATGTTAATAAATAACAATTTACTGGTAAATATCATCTCTTCTCAAATACATTTTACACATTTTGACCAATGTGTATCTGTTTTTTAGCCTCTTTTCTATGCTCCTTTATCGTCTCTTTTTACATGTTAGATACAAGCTCAGTATTTGTTAGTTTACATTTGTTATCAGAGTCTGGTTGTGTTTGGGGCAGGAGAAAATGTCCTTTCTCACTACCAGCTCTCATTCCTTTTTACCACTCAGTGCTAACCTTTAGAATGATGTGATGTGATCTGCAAAACTTCTACATCAGTTCACTAACCTATTTACATCTCATAATAGAGCAATTGTCTCCCCCCCAACCCAGGAAGTACAACCGACTTGACTCTTCTAAAGTCTTTAAGACACTTTGTAAGACAGTTTGAGGCACAGTGCACTTTTAAATGAATTTTGTTCTGGCAGTGCACGAAAAATTCAAGTTATTTATGCCACCTTTGCATTAAAAAACTGTTCTCAGGTCAGTAAATAGTTGAATTGTAGCCAGGATATGCCACAAGCAAAGTGAGTTATACGTTTTTGAACCCATATTGACATGACCATTGTGATTCCACTGATATGAAACTGCCGTAGTGTGTGTGAGGCAGTATTCTGTGTAGATGTGACTGGAGTGAGTGTCCTATCCTGGTGTCTGGTGTCTTGGACAAAACACTGGAGGACAAAAAACACCAATCCTAAACCGGAAAATCAGGTCTGTGTCCTATTCCCGAACATTGTGTCAACAACTCATATTTCACCTGGAAACACTCCCGGGAAATATGTCGTTTGTCTGCACCAAAAGAAGAGAATGTGACTGCTGGAGAATAAAAACTGTGGATTAAGTCAAGTGATTCTCATTGTAAGAGAGTGAAATATGAAAGTTAACAGTGGACTTTAAACTTAACTATGACTTTCTCATTGGACAAATATGTATTATTTGTATTGCTCAACTTTTATACATGCTTGGCCATTGTATGCATTAGAACTAAAACAAAAACTCTTAAAAACACACACATCCGACAGTCTTGTGTTTTCAATGTCAGGAATTGAGTCAGATCTCCATTTACTTGCTGCAACAGAAATTATATAAAAGTAATAATCAAAATGACACTATTGATCTGCTGAAGCGGCAGAAAGGCTCAAAGCAAGAAGATTTACGAGCTTGAAAACAATGGAAAAGATCTCAGAGATCTATGACTTCACAAATTGGGAAATTGTTTTGTGAGGCTCAGAGGAGAAAGAATAACATCTACAAAAGTCCAGCTGTTTTTTATTGAGGAAGCAATGTTAGAACATGATTAAAAACTCCAAAAAGTTTTAGAATGCATTATTCAAGTGAAACTGCTAGTAATCTGGGAAATTAGTATAAATTATTGTCAGTGTCAGTTTTGACCTCTGAACCCTTTCTGTCAGATAAAAATATGACTAAACAAAAGCATATATTTAGTCTTTTTTCTCCTTTAGAGCACTTTCTAATATTGTCACATTTAGTGCCGTCCTCACATTGTGATGCAGAGTGCGTGTTTCCACTCCACTGAAGAGCTGCTGCAAATGAGGCTCTGTGTGAACAGCAACAATGCCATCCAGTGTTCACACGGACAATTGTCTTCTGACAAGCGCCTAACCTGGTTCATTTGTGAACATGCCACTGGAAGAAACATGGATTCAGAGGAATGTTTGTGGTGAGGTGAAGAACTGACAGATCGTTTTTATTTTGATAGTCTTTGTTGTTCTGATCCAAGTATGTGAAATATTGTAAAAGATTATTTAGAATCTACAATCTATATCTGTTCTTTCATCATTCGTTTGCTCAAAGTGGTATTTGGATTGATTCCTGCGTGTCTGAGTAATGTTTTATTGTCCTGCAGCTCTTCTCGAGTTTTCAGCACCTATCTCGATTCACCAGTTTGTATTACTTGTGATTACATTAAAAATTAAGTTTCAAAGTAATTTAAAATGTGCTGATTGTTAAGGAAGAAAAGATCAGTTTTGTATTTAGCGATGAACAAAATGTCAATGTCATTTTTTATTGCTCAACACAGTACAAAAGCTGCAAATCATATCAAACTTTGTGAAAAGGAAAAAGTTGAACCCAATGAACCAGGCTACAAATGAAAGAAAACATTGTACAGCACCTCAATAAATTTGACCAATGAATATAAGCTGTTATAGAAAGATATAAATTAATACTTTCAAATTGTAAAACATAAAAAAAATTAGATGGCTTCAAAATATTATTTAATGACTATTTCAACCTGTTGCTGAGACTAGTAAATGAAGCTAAACCATGTCCAGATAATAAACCTCTAAATAACCATCCTTCACAGATGAGTTTTTTTTCCCAGCAGTCCTCAGTCCTGCATCTGTCTGTCTCTCTCTTACTGCTGTTTTCACTGCTTGATCTATCATGTTTACTGCCAGCGCTCAGCTTGTTATCCCATATTTCATCTGCAGCCTGGAGACACACACATATATTTGGTCCTATTCCTGGCTGGATTCGGTTTAACCTTTGACCTCTGGATTATTGTGTTTTTATAGCAGCAGCAGGTCACAGAGAAAGTCTTGTGCCCACGAATGACAACGGCTGTATTTTCAAACTGGGTTTTCTTGTAGTTTTCATACCAACATCATACGACCATTTACCTTTTTTTTTGGTATAGATGTAACTAAAAACAACATGCAGAGTGTTAATTGTAAAAGATGCACTGCAAAAATGTAAAAAAAAAGAAACAATAAAAAAACACAGAGGCTTGACTTAAAGCGAACCCTGGATATAATCACATGTTTACCCTAAAACACTTAAAATATCATCACTTATATAAATACAGAACAAATACCTTGGAAGTATTTGTTGTTTTATTAAAATAGTGTTTTAAAGAAATGGGAATTTCAGTTGGCTTGCGATTGTTCAAAAATGCTAACTTCTGTACATACAACCATTTCCTGTTAGCGTTAGCATTTAGACACAATTATGTCTCTTTTTAAACACAACAGTGTTCTCTGATGAAATATTCCTCTGATATGTAAAGTCTTTAACATGTTTTCTGTAACATTCACCACAACTGTCTGATCTAAAGAGGATTTATTAGTTTTAAACTGATGTAGTGAAAACCTCCTTGAAGAGTATTGAACAGGAAGTCGTTGTATGTACAGGATGTCGTATTTTAAACCAAAACAAGACAACTGCACTCAGCCAATTACATGAAAGCAGCCATTTGCTGCAGTTATGACATAAAATAGTGTTGTCAGGTAACAGTAACTAAGCAACATGAATTCCTGGGTTAAACCTTGTCAGTTTGAGCCGGAGCAAAGCCAAATACAGAACGATTATGTGGAATCTAGTAAAACTGAAGATAATCAAGAGGAAGAGGCTAGAACTGGACACTGTCAGTGGTGTTTTTGTTTCAACTGTTCACTGATGAAATTGTGGGAGTAACCATGGAAACACTATTTTATGTCATCAACCAAAATGGCGGCTCCCAGTGGCTTGAAAACAACATAAACAATGACAATTTTATAAAAAATAGTAAGCAGTTATATATTTGGTTGTAATTCGTTTTAATAAGCATGACCAGTACTAGGATTTTAGCCATATTTGTCTTCATATCCAGGGTTCCCTTTAAAATATTACGATCCTGATTCAAATAGATCGGATAGCTTAATCTACTTACTATAAAAATTAAAAAAACCACATACGTTCAGTCCAAGTTCAGTAAAAACCTGGGTGATTGTGAAATGATTTCTGGGGTCCCCTGAAGGTATGTGTGCATTTTCACATTATTATCTTAAAAAAAGTTTGGTAACACTTTATTATAACTACATCTTAATTAGCCTTACTAAACTCTTAATAAATCATTAATGAGAAATTAATGAACAAAAACATTTATTAAGGTTTAATAAAAACATAATTACCACAAACCCTACTCCTCAACCCTAAATCTTAACCTTAGTTCCTTAAGTAAGCAGTAACTAAGCCTTAATAAAAATGTTCATCCATTAATTGATTATTTGTTAATGAATTATTAACTCATGTTTTATTAAGGTTTTACTAAGGCTAATTAAGGTATAGTTATTATAAAGTGGTACCAAAAGTTTTGACACCTTTCATTACAAGGATGTATATTTGTAGATTTGTTGACCTACAGATGAACAGATCCAGTTTTATGGTGTTAAATAAAAAATAATTTGAGTAATTTGCAAATATGTTTAGTTGTGATTTTGAGAGTTGCAGCAGAAAAAGGTTGAAAACCACTGCTTTAATGAAGTGAGCTGCTGTGGGTCGTCCTGAGGAAGCAGGGTCACTACCTCCCCCTGCTGGTTCTGAGTGGACAGTCCTGCTCTGCTCCTCTGTGGGTCACTGTGTTCACAACTGAGTCTTTCTCCTGAATATCTGAACAGGTCCCAGAACAAGACAAGAGACTAACTGCTGCTGAAAACAAGTTTGAAGAGTTACTGAAGGTAATTTTTATTTTAAGAATTTTCTGGAGGGAAAAGAACACACTATTCCAGCTTTTATTCTTTATTAAGAATTCAGGCAATTTAGTCTGTAGGTGCTAATTAAAAACAAGTAAGAATTCCAGTGCCTCCACAGCTCAGAGGTAAATCTGACAATTGGGACAGACAAGAGCTTAAAGTATACAACATTTGCTTGTAATGAAGAAATAGTATTGGACAGATTTCACTGGCACAACAGAACTTTGGAACTTTTTTTTGATAATCACAGTAAAACTTTTCAAATTTCTGTTCCAAGAGTGTACAAAGGCGAGAAACATGTGTGACAGTTGATCTCATTTATTCAAACTTAAGCAAACATTTTAAAGTAAACCACTAACTCATTATTAACCTTTTAGCTGCCAGGGTTGCTCATTTGAAATGCAACTTTCTTTTCTGAAAATGGACATTTCTCTGTTTGTACAATCTACAAAAAGAGTTGAGTCTGGAAATAGAGAATCTGTTGTGAGTATAGAGCCAGACTGAAAGGATGAAGCAAAAAGATTGTGGGTTATTTCCTGCAGATTCTCCCTTAATATGTGCAATTTCCCTGCATCCAAAAGTGCAGAGTTCTTGTGATTATTACTTTTGTGTCACCTTGAAAGGGATCACTCTTAAAAATACTTGACTCTGACCAGTCCAACACGGAGCAGATTCTTGGTATGTTGAGGCAGATCTCTGTGGCCCTTCAGAGACTCCAGCTGCTGTAGTTATAGAGCTGACGTTACAGAGCTGACGTTACTTTACAGTCTGTTTTATCACTGCCATCAAAATGTGAGCAGAGCCATCAGGATCCTCAGGGGAGTAAATCTCTTCTGCTGAGACATGCCAACCAAACTGGCAGTGTAACTTTACTCACTCTGGGCTATAGGGCTAGACCAAGTGTTTGCATTTGCCTTATAACCAGTAATGACTTTAATTCAATTTGAGAGTTCAATCATAAGAGTGTCACTGCGCAAAAGCTGGATCTTTTTAGTGCAAAACCATTTTGACCAAATCCTTTTCATTTGTAAAAAAAAAATAATAATAAAAAAAAATAAATAATTAATCTGGGGCAGATAGAGAGAGAATGACAACTGGCCCAGAGTTGGCCTACATCTCAATCATTTAGTCCCAGGTACACTGGAAAAATACAAACTTAAAAAAGCTAATTCGGAACAAAATGCTTTAATTACGTCCTCTATGTGTCTTGTTTTTAAGTAGAATTTGCCTTTCTTAGATTTGCCAGTAAAAGAAGGTAGTTTTATGCTTATATGAAGTGAAAGTGGCATTTTTCTCTGCTAATTTCAATTAAAAAAATAAAAGTAAAATACAATTTTCATAATTTTCTTATTTTATGTAAAACTGAATATTTTATGCTTCTTACATTGGCAAATCATATGTGGCCGAGGGAGGCTAATAAATAAATTAAAACCAGTTAAAAATTAGCCCAATTAAAAATATACTAAAGTTAAAAGTTGCCAACAACGCCACCTAGGTTAGAGAGGCTAGGACTCTACTTTTAAAACCACAGGTACATTAAAACCAAGGGGTGAGCAGTGAATTAAAAACCAAGAGAATAAAAGTTTAAAAGAATTTATTACAAAAATTAAACCACAATAAAAGAATGTACTAAAAAAACTAATTACTAAAAAGCTAAAAGGTCCATAAAAAGAAGCAGGGCTAAAGTGACTCGTGTAGTTCCGTCCGGCTCCACCAGGCACCGCTGCTACGCCGTCTGCGGGACAAAACACAGCCAGTGGGGGAGAAAACAGGCGATAAGGCAAAACCCACCCTAGGCTGGGCCGACTCACCGAGCTGGACGGCCGTTTAGAGCCGTCCAGAAAGTAGAGTGTGCCTGTAGGAAGTTAGGTCACCGCGTTTCGTCTCGTCTCGCCTCGTCGGGATACGCCAGCACCACTCCGCCTCTGCCTGTGTGGGAGAGGAGATCTGCCAGTGGGGAGGAAAAATGTACACTTCACGTCACCCACCCCGTGCTCCGACACTCACCGGGTCTGGACGGCTCTAAACAGCCGCCCAGGTTACGTTGTATAGGCCTTTAGTGAGTGTTGGGGTGGTCTGGTCCTCGGTCGCTCGCCCGTGCTGCTTCTGCCGTGCCCCGAGTCTTTCTCGTGCCGAGTCGTTCGTTGCCGTTTCGCGTACCGTCTCTGCTTCTGCCGTGCCCCGAGTCCTTCCAGCCGTCCTTTCACCTTTTCATGTCGTCCCTGCCGTGTCTTTGTCGCATTTGCCGTGCCCTCACTCTTGCTCCTGTCGTCCGTGCCGTCCTTGCCCTTCTCTCTTTGTCTGTTCCAGGTCCATTTGTGTCCCCTTAGCGCGCCACACTAATTAGCCTCACTCGCAACAGGTGCACTGGGGCAGTCTCTTCCAATGGGCGTGGCCTGTGCTCAACTCAAGAAAAAACAAAAATTGTCCAAAGCAACAGTCCAAAACAATTCAAACTTAAAACATGCATTAAATCAAGCAATTAAAAATGATCAACACAAAATCAATTATGTAAATTAAATCACTCCAAATCAATAACATGCAAACAGAAGAAAATAAATTATAACAGGCCATATTCCCACACCCCCCCACACACTAAATGGGTGCCAGTCCCTGGACCAAAAGTTCAGTCTCTCGAAAGCTCAGTCTCTATAACGAGCAGGACATTGCCCTCTAGTTGAGCGAATAGGACGGTTAGGCACTTGTTCAGGTACAACATCTACTACAGGGTAATACAACATCAAAGGCAATTCTTGGGTCTCCATCTGAACTTGCGGCTGTTCAACAGGCTGACTACTGGTAGGAGCAATGCAAGGTTTAAGGGCATTCCTATGCAAAGTTTTCTCCCTTCCACCTCTCTCGGGTCGAACACGATAGACTAGACCTGAGTCGCCTACCAGGTCAACAATTACATGCGGCTCAGCATGCCACCAACTGTGGAGTTTACCGTGGTCTTGTCTGTTTCTATCACGCACCCAAACTCTTTCACCGGGAAGAAGCGCATTAGCTTTGGCTTTTTGGTCATAGTACTGCTTTTCATGTCTGGCTGAATCGGACATCTTTTTGCGGGCCAAATCATAAGCATGGGACAACTTTTTATGGTGTTCTGTAACCCAACCATGCAAATCGTGACGTGGCTGACTGTCTACCACCCCTAGGTTAACGTCAATCGGAAGCCTGAGATGACGCCCAAACATAAGGTAAGAGGGGGCAAAACCAGTAGCACTATGGACAACATTGTTATAAGCGTGTAATAGCTCAGGAAGATGCTCTGGCCACCTACTCTGCTTCTCTATCTCAAGGGTACGGAGCATGTTTAGCAAGGTCTGATTCATTCTCTCGACACGGCCGTTACCTGCAGGGTGATAAGGAGTTGTGCGGCTCTTGGAAATACCGTACATACTACACAACTGCTTCATTAGGTCAGATTCAAAATTTGGCCCCTGATCTGAATGAAAACGGGACGGGCAACCAAATGGTTGGATGATATTGGACCAAATTGCACGGACAGTAGTTTTAGCTGTTTGGTCACGAGTGGGGACAGCCCAAGAGTAACGCGTGAACATATCTGTCATAACCAAAATGTACTGGTAGGTATCATTTGGACGACGCAATGACAGAAAATCTAAGGCAATTACTTCGAGGGGATACGATACCTCTATTGGTCTGAGAGGGGCCCTTGGTTCAGTCCTGTCTTTTTGTCGGCTACATACCACACAGCCTGACTGGAAACCTTGCACCTCCTTTTCCATGCTTGGCCAGAAGAAATGGCGCCTCAGGTGAGCTAGAGTCCGCTCCACACCAGCGTGGGCTGTAGCTTCATGGCATTTCTTCCACACTTCCTGTCGACTGGAATCTGGACAGACAATTTGGAAACGAGGCTCACATGCATGGGAGTCAAACACTTTTCTACAGAGGATGCCCTTGTACAAACAAAGTCTTTTTCTTTGCTGTAGCAGTCGCTTAGCGGTTTCAGAAAGGACTTCTCTTTCTTCCTTACTTGGAGCAATTCCATTTCCCACATACCTCCGTACCAGACTGATGTGAGAGTCTACCTCCTGTAGTGTTTTCCAGTCTTCTCCAAGCTCTGGTGGAGTTGTGGCTTCCTGGTCCTCTGCAGTCTCAGCACTGGTCACCATGGCAACATTAGTTGTAGCACTTCTCTGGACAGAAACTGTAGGAAATCTAGACAGGGCATCTGCATTCACATTCTCACGTCCGGCTCGATACTTCACTTCAAAATCAAATGACGCCATTTGGGCAACCCACCTCTGCTCTACAGCCCCGAGTTTAGCAGTCTGCAAGTGGGCGACGGGATTGTTGTCGGTGAATACTGTGAATTTGGCTCCTGTTAAATAGTCTTTAAATTTTTCAGTGATTGCCCATTTTAGTGCCAATAACTCAAGTTTGAATGAACTGTAGTTTGAGTCGTTTCTCTCTGCAGGGTGTAGGCTGCGACTTGCGTAAGCAATTACACGTTCCTTTCCTTCCTGATTTTGAGCCAAAACCGCACCGAGTCCACTATGGCTTGCATCAGTGTACAAATTAAAAGGCTTGGTATAGTCTGCGTAGGCAAGAATAGGGGCTTGAGTTAAAGCTTCTTTTAATTTCTCAAATGCAATTTGACATTCTGCTGTCCAATCAATTGTTTTTGGGCTTGACTTTTTGTTGTTTGGAATGCCAGTCAATAAGGAGTTAAGTGGTCGAGCCAATTTGGAAAAGCCCTGAATGAACCTTCTGTAATAACCTGCTAGGCCTAGGAAAGCTCTCACCTCACGCACGGTTGTTGGGACAGGCCATTCGGTCACTGCGGTCACCTTCTCGGGATCTGGCATTACACCCGACTGATTGACTACATGGCCTAAAAACTTTACCTCTCTTTGGAGGAGTTTACATTTGTCGGGCCTCAACTTCAGTCCATGCCGCCAGAGCCGCTCGAACACTTCTTCCAGGTGCTGCAGGTGAGTATCAAAGTCAGGTGAGTACACAATTATGTCATCCAGGTATACAAGCAGGGATTCAGTAATCTGGCCACTTAGACATTGCTGCATTAATCTCTGAAATGTAGCTGGCGCATTACAGAGGCCAAATGGCATGCGCTGAAATTCAAATAGGCCCAGGGGTGTGGTGAAGGCTGTCTTTTCCCTGTCTCTAGGGTCAACTTCTACCTGCCAATACCCGCTGGAGAGATCCAATGTAGAGAACCACTCGGCCTTGGAGAGGGATGTGAGCGTCTCTTCAATCCTGGGGAGAGGGAAAGCATCTTTATGAGTGACATTGTTCAGTTTTCTGTAATCAACACAAAATCTCCATTTCCCGTCCTTTTTCTTAACCATAACAATGGGTGCGGCCCAGGGGCTGGAGCTTTCTGTAATTACACCTCTTTCCAACATGTCTGCTAGCAATGACCTCATTTCCTGATACATGAGTGGTGGCAATGGTCTAAATCGCTCCCTAATGGGACATGCATCACCCGTCGGAATGGTGTGCTTGACGGCATCCGTCCTACCAAAGTCCTCCTCATGTTTTGAAATACTTTCTCCCATTTTTGCATGAGTGTGGTCAACTTAGCAGCGTGTTCTTGTGTCAAGTCGGTTCTGTTAACTAGATCTTGCACGTTAAAGTTCTCACTCTCCTCATGTCCTTCCGCTGCCTCTACCAGCCCAACTTCTACCTCACCATCGTTGTTGGGGGTCAGGTCAACATCACGGGCACCGTGTACATCAGCATCATCCACTTGATACAGACGGCCAATCTTTTGATAGCGTCCTAGAGCAATGGGACAGTTACTTAAATTTCTCAGTCGGACAGGGATCCTACCGTTTTTGACGACTGCAAGCGTACGGGCCACGGAAACAGTGTTCGGCTCGTCAAGGGCCTCAACCAGGCCACAGTAGTCCCTTCCTGCCGGTCCAGCTCGAGCCCGTCCCCAGATCACTATCTCACTCCGAGCGGGGATCCTGACCCGTTGTCGCCGAGCTGGCCACACATATCCTCTGAACCCATCCTCCGTACTGACTGCAGTTCTTTGGCAAAGGGCGAAGGCTTCTCTCCATGCCTGCTGGGACCTTGGACTCTGACAGGCAAAAGACACAGGCTTCTCGGGGTTATGGAACACAGCATCCCAACAAGGTCTAATTACATTCATGCCGATAATGAAAGCGTTGCTTGAACATTCATCAGTCACTACAAAAACACCTTTCTGCTCAATTTCCACACCCTCAATTTTAAAGTCCATCAACGCATAGCCTATGCAGGGGATTTTTAGACCATTAGCTGCTTTAGTTTAACATAAGAAGGCACATTGTTGACACTATAATCAGAGAAATGTTTCAAGAATAAACTCTGTTGCATAAGTGTAACTTGCGAACCAGTGTCCAAAAGTCCCTCCATGTTAACGCCTCCTACTGACACATCCACATAGGGGCAATTTCCCACTAAAGCTGTAGTGGCCCTGTGGTCTCCTTCCAGACCAGACCCCACTGCATGGGCCTCAGCAGTAGGGTGACTTAGTTTAAAGCAGGCTGGCTTACAGGGGGCGCTCTACAAAATCTGGCAATGTGACCTGGCTGGTTGCAATTTCTACAAATTGGCCTACCTCCTTCATCCCAGCGGTTACTGGAGTGAGGCTGCTGGTACCTTCTCTCTGGCAGAGGTTGGGGGGCGCTGTTGCGGCGTACTGGCACGTGTGCAGGGCTGTCTGATTTTAGCTCCCTAATGAGCTCTCGGGCAAAGTCCTTCATTTGGTCCTTTAACTCCCCCACAATTTCCCTCTTTAGGTCCTGCTTCCACGAGTCAGCCTGTTGGTGAGATCTAGAGTGGTTAGGTTCTCTTACCGCTGCACAAGTTGCTTGGGGCCATCTCGAGCACTGATTTTCTTCCTCCAGTAAAATGGCCTCTTGTTGTAGGGCACTAAAAGTGGTCTCTGGGTCCAAACGAACAGCTTTCTTTAGCGCTCTCTGTAAGGCGCCATCCTCCAGGCCAAGCATGAACTGATCTCTCAAATGCAGGTCATTGGGGGCTGCTTCTTCATCTGCTTGCTGTAACCTGCGATGCAGTTCTCTCAAGCGCAGCACATAAGCTTGGACGAGCTCACCTGGCTTCTGAACACAACCAAAAAACTGAGATCTTAAAAGAGATGCAGGAATTTTCTTTACATAGAGCTCATCTAAGGTGTCAAATACTTTTGAAGTTCTATTACGTTCCTCCTCAGCCAGTACATTAATTTGCCTCCTTGGAAGCCCAGACAATGCACCAATTAAGATTTTAACTTTTTGAGGTTCTGTTAAATTATTTGCATCTAAAAGACCTTGCATTTGCTCCTTCCATTCCAAATATTTTAAATTACCATCATTTCCTTCAAATTTAGGCACCCATGGGGCCCCGGGATAAATAGGCATAAACATTTTGGACGTTTAGCTATTTAAAATGTTTACAAAAATAAATCTCTGGTTTAAAACACTGCTCACAATCCTGTGGTCCTGCCAAGACAGCGCCAGAAAATCTGTGGCCGAGGGAGGCTAATAAATAAATTAAAACCAGTTAAAAATTAGCCCAATTAAAATATACTAAAGTTAAAAGTTGCCAACAACGCCACCTAGGTTAGAGAGGCTAGGACTCTACTTTTAAAACCACAGGTACATTAAAACCAAGGGGTGAGCAGTGAATTAAAAACCAAGAGAATAAAAAGTTTAAAGAATTTATTACAAAAATTAAAACCACAAAAAAGAATGTACTAAAAAAACTAATTACTAAAAAGCTAAAAGGTCCATAAAAAGAAGCAGGGCTAAAGTGACTCGTGTAGTTCCGTCCGGCTCCACCAGGCACCGCTGCTACGCCGTCTGCGGGACAAAACACAGCCAGTGGGGGAGAAAACAGGCGATAAGGCAAAACCCACCCTAGGCTGGGCCGACTCACCGAGCTGGACGGCCGTTTAGAGCCGTCCAGAAAGTAGAGTGTGCCTGTAGGAAGTTAGGTCACCGCGTTTCGTCTCGTCTCGCCTCGTCGGGATACGCCAGCACCACTCCGCCTCTGCCTGTGTGGGAGAGGAGATCTGCCAGTGGGGAGGAAAAATGTACACTTCACGTCACCCACCCCGTGCTCCGACACTCACCGGGTCAAAATTAAAGTAAATATGACAGGTTGGACAGTTTTAGTGAACCTGACTCCATTTTAGATTTTTGTTTTCACCTTAGATTGGCTATTTTAAGTTAATTGTATTTTGTCCACACTGTAAAACCCAACAGTCCATCTTACAAAATGAATTGAATTGTTCTAACTCAAATATTATGAAAAGTTAGCATGACTCTTTTTAAATGGGTTACAAAAGCCCAAAACTAAAAATATGAGGTGTTAACACATTTAAATCAAGTCTTGGTGGATTTGTATTACAATTTAAGTAACATGGTTCTGAACCATTTTAGTTGTACTCACTCGCAATGTAGACTATTGAAAATAAATGATAACATTATTCGTTTTTGCCTTTTTATCAAACCCAAAACATATTTTGTAGAGTATTATTAGTTCAGTGTTTGATTTAAGTTGCCAAATAATAAAAAATGGGGCAGCAAACCCAATTCCAGACTTGTTTGAATTATGTTTTATTTTTGTCTTTTACAGCAAGCCAGTCGTATCTCTTTAGATGCACAAAACAAGATGTAGGCCTAGTGGGCCAGTGCTGCATGCTTTTAGCTGGTAAAGTAAGGCAGGCACAAAAAGCATTTTAATAGATGAAAACCTAATTGCACTTCATTGTCTTAATTAAAGTAAGTTACTTCTTGTTTTGCCACGGTGAAAAAAAAATCTCAATATCTTATTGCGGGAGGCGAACCCGCAAGCTCACGTGTGATAGGCACTTGACATTACCTCTCGACCACCTGATCGTACTACAATAGAATGGCCAATACTTGATTCTTTAATCTCTTCTGCAAGCCAAAACAATTGCAGATCTTGAAGTCATGTGTGGAATGCTTGCTAACACAACTAGAGAACAATACTTTAAAAGTTACTACCGAAAATAACACATTATAATGACTTTAGACCATGGAAGTGCAACGACAGCGAACTGCCAATCAGAGAATACTCCGGTGCCAACACAAGCTCCGCCCACTTCCCAACCATGACCTAGGATACACCGAGTACAGGGTGGGTATATAAACGGTGATTTTTTTTTTGCTAAATCGTGAAGTAATGCAATATTCTCTTAAGAGCTTAAAAATTTAACTGCAACCACGTAGTTTCTTTTGAGAAAATGTATTTGACCCACGCTCCTTGCGACTATTTTTTTTCTTTTCTCTCATTAAATCACCATTTAAGTCTATGGGCTGGAGAAAGTGGTTTGACTTATGATTGGACAAAATTACGCAAGGGGGCGGGTGTACGCCGCTCACACCGTGATGTGATTGGCTGTCGACACCTGTTCAACATTCAAGCCAGAAAGCCGTTTTTTCCTCAGCGCCATATCATCACCCGGAGGACGACACAAACACCTCAATCCGCTCGGTAAGTAGTGTAAAAATGTTTAATTCTGTACGTATCATGTATTGTGTTGCATTTAAAATCACTTCACTTTCACTATCGCTGTTTTCTGCCACTGCTCCGCACTTCTCGCGGGGGTAAAAGACAGGCCAGCGCCTTTGTGTTAGCATAAGTTTAGCTAGCGTTAGCTTATTTTTTCTCGCCCATGTACGCAGTGACTAGACAGGAGCAACTTGGTCAGGTGGCTAAGTCAAAATAGCTTGAGT